>JBAKBP010002699.1:0-162500 GCA_037953745.1 Lithodes maja
CTAATTAGTCTTCACCTCGCTTTTTTTTTTTAATCTCTCCCTCTCTCTTTGGCTTGTACCCATTCGGCCCCATTCAGCCTACTGTTTTAAGACGTTTACCCCATCCAGGTGTCATAGATTTCCTGCGAGCCAGCATATATAATTTGTTTTGACAGCAGGCTAAATAAATTTGTACATTTTTCGATAGAGAAATGTCTCCGGCAAAGCCGGATTTCTCCATACAAACTAACTTATACTTATCGCAGGAAAATACCTGGATGGGGATAAAACTTCTTATAACAGTTGGATGAATGGGGCTGAATGGGTAGAAGCCAGGGAAAGAGAGAAAAGGAAAGATAAGCCCTCAATATGTTTTTGTACTCCCTTAGTTTTTTTTGCTCATCAATTGTAACGGTCGCGCTAATAAGTCGTGTCCACGTTTGGCTTGCTCTGTGCTGTATAAACTCAATGAAGTCTTCTAATTTAATTAATCTTTTTTCAGTCCGCCCTCGGGGTATATCGGCCCTAGGCCGTACACCCGATTTATCTTTTTTTTTTTTTTCTTTTTTTTCGTTGGCAATTATCATTGGCTGGATATGGTATGGGAGGGAGAAGAAGAGAAGTAGTGGAGGAGGAGGTGGGGATCAGGAGGTCAGAAGTGTGGGAAGCCATGAAAAGAGTGAAGTTGGGGAAAGCACCAGGAACAGATGGAGTGTGTGGGGAAATGTTGAGGTATGGTGGTGAGATAGTGATAGAATGGGTATGGAAAATGTGCAAACTAGCATGGGAGAAGGGGAGTGCACCCGATGACTGGAAGACTGGCATAATAGTCCCCCTATATAAGGGCAAAGGGGAAAGAGGAGTGTGGTAACCACCGAGGAATATGTCTTCTAAGCGTAGTAGGGAAGGTAACAGTAGGGTAGTGATTGAGAGAGTGAGAGTGAGAACGGAGAAATGGATAGGCGACGAGCAGGGAGGCTTTAGGAAGGGAAGAGGATGTGTAGATCAGATTTTTACCCTGAATTGTGTTGTGGAGAAGTATCTGGAGAAGAAACAAAAGGTGTATGTTGCCTTTATGGACTTGGAGAAGGCCCCTATGACAGAGTGGATAGAGAAGGTTTGTGGAAAGTACTTAGAATATACGGAGTAGAGGGCAAGTTGACTGCTGAAAGCAGTGAAGAGCATGTATGAGGGTGCAAAGGCGGCAGTACGTGTGGAGAGTGAGCAGAGCGAGTTCTTTGACCTGAATGTTGGTTTGAAACGGGTGTGTGATGTCCCCGTTTACTGTATATATGGATGGAGTTATGAAAGAAATATCAAGAGCAGTGGATGTTGGTGTATCGCTGAAAAGGGAGGGAATTGAGTGGAAGCTACCTATACTGCTGTTTGCGGATGATACAGTTCTGACGAGTGATAATGAATGGGAGTTGCAGGGTCTGGTAAATGAGTTTGGAACAGTGTGCGAAAAACGGAATTTGAAGGTAAAATACGGGGAAGAGCAAGGTTATGGTCTTCGAAAGGGGTGAAGTCACAGAGTGTGAGGTGAAGCTGAACGGTCAGGCTATGGAGATCGTCAACTCTTTTAAGTATCTGGGCAGTGTGTTGAGTAAAGATGGGACTATGGATGAAGAGGTGCGGGAGAGGGTATCAACAGTAGGAACGCTAAAAGCAGTAACAAGAAATAGGGTGGTCAGTATGGAAGTGAAGAAGTCCTTGCATGACAGTGTGGTAATCCCGACACTGACTTACGGAAGCGAAGCATGGACGTTGGTTGAGAGACTCAGACCAAGAGTGAGAGCAGTGGAAATGAATTACTTAAGGAGTGCGTGCGGAATTACATGGAGGGATAGACAGACTAATGAGGAAGTAAGAAGGAGGTGTGGTGTGGAGGTAGATGTGCTGGAAAGTGTGAAAAGGAACAACTTGAGATGGTTCGGCCATTGGAACGTATGGAAAGCGAGAGAATGACTAAGAGGGTGTACGAGAGCGAGGTGGAGGGACAGAGGGGGAGAGGTAGACCGAATTATGAGGTGGGAAGGATGGAGTGAGGAACTAGATGAACGAAGGCGGTGCTGGTTGGGGGGAGGGGCGTCGACCGACTGGGGACAGAGGTGCATGGGGGCTGTTCGTTCGTGGCCACCCCTTCGGGGATCACGGCGTCAGGCAATAGATAGATAGATAGATAGAATTATCATACTAGGGGGTCAATAATATATCCAATCAAGATCATTGGTACTATGAAATGCTATTATTTGACACAAAAACAATGCCGCTCGGCTAAAGTTCAAGCCACACAAGCAAAAGAACACACACACACACACACACACACACACACACACACACACACACACACACACAACACAACACAACAATATGAAAATCAGCCTAAGTAATCTTGGCACTTCAAATTCACTTGCATTGAAAGTACAATATATTCGTCGCCATGCATGCATTTTGGACCAAAGGCTTAGAAATGTGTCTTATACACGCCGGTATATACGGGTCTGACGAGTCTGACTAACTAAAGCCGCGTTACCCGAGGGCCGACTGTCACTTATTAGCGCAACTGACCACTTATATAGTGGGATTGTGTTCTTTATAATTATGTGAAAGTGTTTCCACATAGCGATTTTTGATTATTACAAGGGGGGTACCCAGGGTGTCAAACTGGAGCAATTGTGTTTGAAGAATTGAATTATTAATTAAGGAATACAAGCCAATTAATATGAACTTGCATTGTTTTAGCCATTTTATCACTTCGAAAGACATAATAAGAAATATAAAACATAATTTTAGCTTTACATGTACAATGATAGAGACTCAAAATAATGGACTCAGCTTTCGTTTGACACCCTGTACCTCTCTCCCTCGATTTATGATGGGTTTACATTCTGAAAACACTATCTTCATAGAAAAATTGTATAAGCGAACCCTAAAATTTATGGGGTAAATCCATAATCTCAAACTCCTAAAAAACCATCATAATTTTTGGCATCGGATAGTGCCCTAGGGAGGGATTTAACTTATTAATGTATAACTTAATGATTTAACCCTTTCACGCACATATGACGCAGACCAGATTAGCAATAAAAAATAGTTCTCAATCATAATTACTTCTCCAAATTTCCAAAATTAGTTTTCTGCCCACAGATAGAACTCAGAGGTTGAAGTAACTAAATTTGAAGGTTTCTAAATACCCGGATAAATAAATATATATCAATATGATCAATATAATATAATCAATATCAATATAATCAATATAATCAATATAATATAATCAATATCAATATAATATAATCAATATCAAAATCAATATAATCAATATAATCAATATAATATAATCAATATAATATAAGAATTGATACTAATATTAAATTAATATTCCTTTGTGCCGTAACATTCCAAGCTTTAAAGTATCATAATAGGCTCAAAATCGCGTCATATGTCGGAGAGGGTTAAACGTGTAGTGTTGGTCAGAGGTATCATCTGTAATAACATTCATGGATTTTGCCATAACTTCAACCCTTTCTTTACCGAGCTTTTTCACTTTATTTTTTGGCTAGACCATTTTTATCCAGCTCTACCAATTAAAAACTATTTCTCAATCCTTTTAGTATATATATATTTTATAAGAAATTTAATCAGCTAATTCCCGTTGGTTTACAACTAGGGATATGTGGCGTTTCAGGAATTTATATTATGATCCAAACCCATAATATAAATTAAAAACCCATATATTACAGAAGGGTGTGTTAAATAGCAAAATAATGGACCTCACTGACACATTGGTTTTCTTAATTACCGGGTATACCTGTTATATATATAATCATTATTATTATTTTAATATAATATTTCTATAATTCTTTTAATATTAAATATACAGTATGTATAATTACATTTCTCACTCTATAATATATTATATACTCTACTCAGTAAGTAACTATCTTAATTTTGTTTTACCTATGTTTATGGGGGTGGCTATAAAAAGTATAATAATAAATAAATAAATCGTAACAATAATAATAATAATTAATAATAATTAATAATAATGATTATACAAAAGAACAGTGCAATGGATATTATTATATATGTATTTAATTTTATATAATTGTATATATATTTATGTATTTAATTTATATAATTGTATATAGATATAGATAGATAGATAGATAGATAGATAGATATATATATATAGATTTAGATTGTGTTAGGGTGGCTTGAGTACCGACGAATGGGTTGGTTCTTGCTAGTTGGTGACGTCAGTTGCATTGGAGGATCCCCGTCGATCCATTTAACCTAAAAAAGTACCTCTCTCCCTATTCCCAATCCTACCCATTTTTTTTTACTAACATACCCGCACCATACTTTTTATCAAAGCTCTTTGACTGATCAAAATAAATATATCGAGGATCGTAATTAAATCGTCAATTGATATTTTGGTCTGAGAGTGTTAAAGGGACTACCTGGGCTGTTTTTCTCCCTCTCTCCCTCTTCCTCTTTTGTTATTCGGCAATTCAGCCCTTCGTTGGCTGAATGGTGCCATATGGATACACGCAAAGAGAGAGAAGGAGAGGAAGAGAAGAACAAAACGGGTGACCCCTTAAAGACTTGAGAGTCAACGAGATTTGATAATTAGTATGATGCACCACCTCCGTACTTTGGTTAAATGGATCTTGTCGGTGTTTCTGGTGTTCACCGGCGGCGAGCAGTTCTGACGTATTCTTGCTGAGACCGGTTTCGCTAGTTTAGCTAGGGTTTTTTTTTTTTTTTATGTTTATTATTTTTTTATTTTTTTTTAGAGAAGAGTTGGGTTTTTTTTTTTTTATTTGTTTATTATTATTTTTTTTTTTAGATAAGAGTTCAGATGTAATTAGAGTTTGGATGTAATTAGGATGTAATGTATTAGATATCTGGGTAAGGGGGGCTTTTTGTATTCGTATATCCATCCATATTATATTCGTATATAATATCCTCCCCCTAATAATTAAAACTGCCCCAAACTTCTCTATACGATTTATTTATATCCTAATATATAATTTATATACTAGGTCTATCTAGCTTGTCCCTTGAAGGCTCCTCCTTCCTCCTAGTAAGTAGCTCATATATTCAGCTTAGAAAGAGCCTGTCAAAAGAGTACCAACAAATTTGGGAGGTGTGAATATTCAATGGATATATGGCGTCCGTCTTTTTTATATACTGTATATATTACAGTGAACCCCAACCCTCAAAACTACGGGTGGGATGCGTACTGTGCTGTCGGCGTGTACGTTCGTTTGCGCGTACATGGGAGTTAAATATAAATGGGTATTGGTCTGGGTCCGACCGAAAGTTGTACTATTTCATCACCACCTAAAATCCACAAATATATAGTACATATATAGTATAGTTTTCATTAATCTACCGGTAACACAAAATACATTTAATGTATACAAATAAGACACAAACGTAAATTAACTCGCATACCGAGCAATGCCGGATCTGCGCCATCGATCTATAGCACTGCGCCCGAAACGGATCGACCGAAATAATAGGCCTAGTCGCCTAGGCTTACTGGTAAAGTTTTGAGTCGAAAACTAATTCACCCCCTATAGCATATAGCCTACATAGTGTCAAGTGAGATAGTTCAATAGCTCATATACATACAAGGTATTAAAGAATTGGCTTCACATCATTTAGCCAGGGGAGAGCAGTGGGCTTTGAAGCGACTTTCAAAAGAAGTGTAAACAATCTCGCCTCCAACAGAAACAGATTTTCCATTTCCGATTTTGTTAGCTCAATAAATGATACATGCAATGTAAAATGAAGTCTTTTAATAGATTCATAATATCCTGTTGTGCTTTATAGATACATAATAATTTGGTACGGGAGATGCGTCTCTGCACAGTCAACAGTGACGACGTTGGAGGGGTTATTTTTTTTGCTCAGCGCCACGTACATTTAATATGAACGTACTTACGTATTTGTTTCCTCAATTGTAACCCTAATTGTAAGAGCGTAGTTTTATTTCGCGTAGATAAATTGCGCGTAATTTGAGGGTTCACTGTTTTTTTAGGGTAAAAAGACAATTATATAGCATTTATACACCGAGTGAACTAAGGGGGCGGAGGTCCTCGCCACTATGTATGATCAAACCATAATCCCAAAACAACACTACAATACCATATAATTTTTAGCTACGCTGCAAAATATGCTTAATAGGCTAAAGGATTTAATAAGGGTGCTGAATTTTTGTAGTTAGGTCGTTTAATTCTCGGTTAACCCTTGCAAGGAGTACATTTTAAGGACACATAGTCCATTTATCATCACTAAACTTTTTACTTGTGTGCGACATGAGCTTATTATTACAGAGATCCTAAGCGCAAGAATACGGTATACATCTCTCACACACTCTCTCTCTCTCTCTCTCTCTCATCGGTGTGAGCATCCTGGATTCGAATCCACGGACTGCCACATGTGTTTGTAAATTTCATTAATCGATTTTTAGGAGTAGAAGTTGTTGTTGGAAGGAAACATAATATTTTACAGTATGGACCCGGGTTCAAATCCTGATATGTCAATGGGAAGATATTATTGGGATTGAATTTGTGCTGGTCAGTACAACAAAGCCCACCGAAATGCCAAAAAAATACCCTCATTGTTCCCTGATTAAATAACACTTATGAATTTTCCCATATTCAAAATATGTTACAGTATCTGGATAATAAGAGAGACATACTTATATCCACTTCCAACATTCAGGCATTAGATGATTTTGTTCATGCTTTTGAAGGACGTCTTCAAATATAAAAAGGCTGCAGACTTATTGGCAACTTTAATCAATTTTTAGCTAAACATAATCCCATCATTTTAGTTGTTATAATTTGGTTTATTATACAAAGTTAAAATTATGCCTTTATGCCCATGGCAGTGATTAAAAGCCCAAAATGAACCAACTCCATTCATATTTTCCTATTACTTGCTTTACCCTATGTATAAATTAATGATTTGGAAAGGAAACTTGAAAATTACTGAAGAAAGAAATAATATACAGGCAGAATCCATAAGAATGCAAATACTGAAAAGTTTGTCTTGAGCAAGCAACACTTTAGTTTTCAATCCACTATGCAAGATGCCACTCAACAGAGCCACATGCCCACCTGTGTTGGCTCGTCCTATATGGGTGAAGGAAGGCTTGGTACGTCCTACTCTACATCCAAGTGCAATCCCAACATTTTTAGAAATCTTTTCCGTCCTCTGATATGCCTTTCCGACGACATATGACGTGATTTTGAAGCCGATTAGGGATACTTTTAAAGCCTTTGACAAATTTTACCATCGGGGTATTTAGAAATCTTTAGAGTACGTTGACCTCAGCAGCTGTTGAGTAAAAACCCCACGATTTTATGCAGTTTAATTTTTTTGCAATACATACAGTATTACTCAGAGGTTTATTATTATGTTGGTTTATTGTACAGACTTCTCATTTTAATTTTCTGCTGGTCTGGCCAGAGTTTTATTTTATTTTTTATTTTTTATTTACAGTATATTTATTTTTTCTATGTGATGAGGGGAGCCAAAAGGCAAGTTGTGACGAGTGTCTCTGAAAGAATGACAGGGCCACACAATAAACAAATGTTCAAGCCAAAAAGTCTGGACACACAGACAGAGTTTGAAGCAATTTAAAGTCATAGGATGATGGAAATATGGATTTTAGGTCCTGAGCTCAGCTGTTGAATAGAAGAAAGATTGGGAGTATCTCTTGGGTTGGAGAGTTATGACGATTATTATAATTCACGGGAATATATGTATGTGACTTTGTTTGTTTTTATTCCGTAATACATTGCTTTCTTTATTAAGGTCCTACTCCAGAATTCACATCAAGAAAATAAAAATAACGCTATGGAGAGACAAGATCTTTAATTGTCCTAAACAACACAATCTAAAAAAAATATAAACACTATAAAAATACTGGGTTTATTGAACGATGTTCCTGTACCATAGAAACTAGCATAAATACCTACCCCCCCAGTCCCAAGCAATGTGGCCAAAATGGCTTCAGAGGCAAGATATAACAACTCCCGACCTCAAAAGATGGAGGAATACTGCCTCTCCCAGCATGTGGGGGCTTGGATATAAGCTGAGAGAGAAGTGTTGCTAAGGTCTTAGAGCAATGTTCAAGTGTAATGGGAAGAAATTGTACTTATCCTTTTGGTATATGTTGTAAGGTTTGACTTAACTGTAATACTTTTTCCCCTTCATTCACTCTTTCCTATATTTAAGGGAAATGTATCGTTTAAGAAGGGTTAAGTAACCCTGGTCTATGTAAAGAGGGAATTAGCCTAGATCAGGAGGAGAACTACTATTCTCAAATCTATCTTAAAATACTTTTCAAGCCTAATTTTTTCATCCCTTTTGTTATCCCATATAAAAATCCTTCCTTTTCGAATTTAGAGTAATGCCCCCTTGTGTAAAAAGACCACCCATGCGACGCCACCCTTTGTGGTCACCCTCCCCCTTTTTGGCGGGATCTCTGGCACTGGCCCTCGGCCCCTCACTGTCGTGATCCCAGGCCTACGAGAGAGACACCTACCCACCCCCCAGTCTCTTGTCATCATTCCCCGCTTCTTCTCCGGACTTAGGCTTCCTTTCCCTCCATTCAGAGGTTCGTAATTAAGGTTTATAGTGTTATAAGGTTTGCTTCTTCAGTTAAGTAAGTACTAGATGTGTAATGTAGGAGATAAAGTGATTGACAAATTTGTGAACTCAGGCACCCCTCACCTGCCAAGTGCCTACAAATTCCCCCATTATCATTGTGTTCAGTAAAACTTAGTCTGTGCACCTTTGCTAAGTGTTTTTCTGATATTTTAGACTTCCAGGTTGAGTAAATTACTAATGTAGCAGTATTGTATGTTTAGAACTTGTTCATTACTTTGAGTTTATAAAACCGCATTTTGGTAAATATTGGTTTAACGTGTAAATCAGGAAAGGACATTCGTTTGAGATCGTGTCCTTGAGTTTTGTTTTTTACCTTTCGTATCCTCCGACGTTCCAAAGTTAGGCCTATTCAGATAAGTATTTATAACTAACGTCTCCTAGGCCTGGTTATTGTTCATTTTAAATGTTTTTACTGGGTTATAGTGTAAAGAGTTACTTGTTATCTTGATTTAGAGGTCCTCATTTCCCAACCCCAGTACCGTCAAATTTCGGACCCCCATTGGGTCGGGTTTATTTCAGATGATTATTTGTTCTTACCTATTGTTACTTAAAGTTAACTAACTTGTGAAAAGGCCGTTTAGGTGGGTACTTGCTGAATTATTATGGTATGATTTTACATTTTTAATTAGTATAACTTTCACCTAATTGGAAGTACAGTAAGGCTATTATTAATTATTGTGCATTTAGAGTGTATTATGAATATTGATTGCTATGATATAATTATGTTTGACATGGTCTAATGAACGGAGCCTTGCAAGGGATGGAACGCTGTAGTGAGATTCTGGGCAGCTGATTTCAGGGGATACAACTAACTTACTCGAGTTACAGTAGAAATAACGTTTAGCTTTGTTTGAGCCTTGTATAGCACCCTCCGCATTGAGCAGTCCAACCTGTTAAGTTTGACCATGACAATTACCTTTGATTTATGCCATTATTGTATTGATTTGACTCCATACTGCTGAGTAACATATGTACTTAGTAGTACCTGTACTTAATGAGAGGATCTTTGGATGCCTTAAGAGATTATTTCGGTACAGTACTGTAATGTCATAATTTGATCTGTCATTGTATTTCTGTACTTATATTAGCTCATCTATTTTTATTTGTTAATAGGAATCCATGTATTTTTATATGTTTATATATTATTGCCTATATTTTTTATATGTATTTGTTTTAGTATTACTGTGTACCGTAATTAGGATATTGATTAAACCCCATTATTAAGCAGCTTATAAGTCAACGTGGGTTAAGAATGTATTCGAATTACCAGTTTGGGACGGAGTCGATGTGATGCTGAATTGCTGATGGCGGAGAATCGGAGATTCACCCCTCCCATTGGCTGAGTGCAGGATGCTGAACTCGTGTACTGTACGAGGTTCAAGGACAGCAGGAAGACGTATGATAGATAACCCCTATACCCCAGGATACGGCAGGCAAGCCTGGCCGATACCGGTATCTAGCGGAATTGGGATGTATAATACTGAGAGGAATGGGGTGGATACAGACAGCAATATTAGAGTCCTACTCCTAGGTTAAGAGACTGTCCCAGTACGGTAAATGGATTGGTCCCAGGTAATGGTATAGAGATAATGAGTGCAGGATGCTGAACTCGTGTACTGTACGAGGTTCAAGGACAGCAGGAAGACGTATGATAGATACCCCTATACCCCAGGATACGGCAGGCAAGCCTGGCCGATACCGGTATCTAGCGGAATTGGGATGTATAATACTGAGAGGAATGGGGTGGATACAGACAGCAATATTAGAGTCCTACTCCTAGGTTAAGAGACTGTCCCAGTACGGTAAATGGATTGGTCCCAGGTAATGGTATAGAGATAATTAGATACGGACCATACGGTACCAATGTTAAGAGATGTAAACGGTAAAATGTTCCTTCTAGTAATATCAAGCTTAAGATTACTGCAATATGTTTGTATCTATCCTTTGGATCTAAATGTGTTGTCAGGATGGTAAACCATCGGAGCCGTCAGTATTAAATTGGTCTAAGAGTAGTACAGTAGCCTAACCGAGAGTTAAAGTCTTGTCAGCCAACATTGAAGGTGAAGTTCTTGATTGGTCTTTGCTAGCCTCCGATTTATCCTACTGTCCTAATGTACCTGAATAATGAGCATGAGTCACGATTGCATAAAGAATAAGAAAACCATGGGGACGGCCTCACCTGAAAGTGAGCGATCAAATAATTCGAATGAATAATACCGTTCCCAAAAACATCCTTATGTGATATCTAGAAAGTAGAGAATATGCTAGGTCTCAGTGGGGTTTTTGTGGTTCTTTGGTCTTATCATCGTGTCGGAGTTGCAGTCTTTCCCCTTCCTCGAAGGATGTTGGATGTGGGTCAACCAAACAGTCCTCTCGTTAATTAGAATGCAATAACGGGTTTGTCGTCATCTCTTCCTTTCTATCCTTATTTTCCACCTTCGCAGCTTAATCTATCATCTTTTTCTGTCTTACCCTCTCTCTCTTGTTCGCAGCAGAAGAAGGGAAAGTTACACAAGCGCCTGATACTAGCAGTTAAGGATCGTATATTACTGACGGCGGCAGCTGTCGCTGGGACTGGGGAGTGATTTATCTTACTGACGGCTCTCTGCAATCGCTGATACTGATAATAAATATTTTAACATAACATATATACTACTACTGTTTCAGTTTGTATGTCTGCTTAGCATTTCTTTCTAGACCGAAACTCGCAAGATATTATGCAGTGCAGTACTAAAAACTAGGAGTGCTTCCCTTCCACTTATATTAGAGAGCTCAGTGCAAGAAGTGTGAGATGTAAATACCACAGCGCACACAGCGCTTGGCCTTGTGACCGGTCGTCGGCTGCACCAGAGAAGTGTTAGTTAAGTGTACATCACATTAGATAGACAGATATATAATGGATTGTGGTGACTATGAAATAATGGAAAGTACTTTAAGATAACAAACAAAGATAGCTAACATCTAATGCTAATTGTACGACAGGTTGGAGATTTGAACCCAGGTCTCGGCCATTAGCATCCACTCTTGGCCGAGTGGGTTACGGTGCCCAAAGTTCTCCCAAATATACACCTGGAGTGAGTGGGTTCGAATCCTGGTCAGGATATCTCTCCCAAAAGATAGCTAAGGTGGGAATGTTTTGATCCATTGTTTGATATGTCTTAACTTATGACATCTTGTGTGTCCAGACCTATTAATACAGAAATACAACAGTTCAGACCCAGAAATACACTGTAAATGCAGAATACAATCCTTACACATTTGCAAGTCAACTAAATACAATAAATACCCCATAAATTTGTACAATTTTTGGTAGAAAAATTTCCCCACCAAAGGCCGGTGGCCTCCTCCGGCACAGGCGTGCCGTCGCTTGCCAGGAAAGAATCGACACCTAAATGGCACGAAAGGTCTAAAATCGCTAAACTAAAAGAAGTGATCTAAAGAGTTTACAAGAGTCCAAATGAGACCACTAAAAGGGCAGCAATCAAGCAAGGAAATATTATACTCTAAATATATACTTATTTCCAATCCTAGACACATTGTGTTCAAATGTAACATAAATAAAAGTTGCAGTCATTAATTCTGATACAATTTGAAGCCTAAAAAACATTAAAGGGGGTCCACGACATACTAATAATCTATATTTTATTAATTTCACCACAACACCAAACACTCCCAATGATATCCGATAAAGAAGTACAGTAACTACAAAGTTTAAATTCCACCCGAGACAGCTTCATGCGTTAGAAGCGTAATGATCTATGCTTCAGAAACGTGTCTGTCGAAGAGGATAACATCAACAGAATGGAACGCAATAAGATGAGAATGGTGAGATGGATGGTGTGGTGCCAAGTTGTTGCAAGATAGGAAGAGTAGTATCAAGAGTATGAGTGATGAGATGTGTACTAGCAGGCTTGGATGTTTGGATATGTGGAGAGGATGGATGAACTAAGCTGGGTGAAAAGATGCAAGTCCATGATTGTGGAGGGAGCTGCACCACGTGGGATCAGACCTTACGGTCTGATCTTGAATCAATAAACCCCGACAAGTGAGGCAGCTCTGAACAGGGCTGCCTAGAAAGCTGCCATTAGGACATGAGACCGGGACCGTACTTCGTGTGGAGCACACTCCTAGCTAAATTGAAGATCCCATTGGGATTTTCTGTGTTACTTACTTGGTCTATGACCTTGGTCCTGTATGATTTTTTTTGCAGTTCACTTAGCCACCAGATATTCCTCCCTGCTGCCTCCTTTCTTCCATGCTTTGAAACATCTTTTTTTCTCCTTTATTGCATATTCATCACTCAACCCAGGAAGTCTTATGCCTGGGGGGGGCCTTAGTTTGCCACAGACTTTGTCAGTGGCGGCAAGGTGGCGTTCAAGGAAATTTCATTGGCTATTTGGCTTAGCAATAAAACATTAATAAATCCTACAGTGCTCTTGGTATCACAATAAATAATAAATAATAAATCCTGCTCCTCTCTTACCAGGCATCGGATATGACGTTGCCTAGAGTGACCAGAGAGCGATGCTGGCTCCCTCTGTCAGCCACGTCTTGGTGGTGTCCTCATTGGCTCGCTCGCTGGTAAACAATATTAGTTCTTGGATAGCCTAACTTAGTTCACACCCTTAGTAGCCCCTGTGCAGACCCTCCTAGGCCCTTGACCTTCGGGCCTCCTGATTCCAGGGAGACTTGACCCACGCCATGGTCTCCCCTGCCATTCGACTCAACAACAGGGCCAATTAAAGTGATAATTAACATCTTTAACCTAAACTACTCTATTCATTATAACTAAAATCTTGACAACTTTCTATAAATCCAAAAACTCCTAGAGTAATCAATATTAATATTAATATTTTTACCATTGCAGGGAATAGGCGTGAAAATATACAGCCCACTCTTAAAGTTTTATAGTAATTTACTTTATTTTGTATCTGAAGGAAATTTGATGTGAACTGTGCAGATATAGGTATGTAAACCCTTGAGTTTGTTACACCATGATTATATGTACCGGCATGGAAGGAAACAGTGTAGTTTGGTCATATTATTTAACTTTTATTGCTTAAGAAAATACACTTCTATTTCAATCATACTAATTTTCCTTTCCATACACAAACTATGGAGTGCTTGGTGACCCTGGTCTCTGGGTATTCTCCTGGGTTTAGATGTGTGTGAATTTTGTGTTTTGTCTGTTTGTTGTTTTGTCTTGTGTTTTGTGTTTTCCTGTTCTTGCTGTCTTGAGTCGGCCACCCCCAAGAAAATACAAACAAAACAAAATAATAAAATAGGAAAAGTGGGGATTGGGCCTGAGCATATTACAGTAGATACACAAACTCAAGGCGTGGGATACAAAATCATGTGCCCTAACCCAACATAATTTTCATTTTACTGTATTCTGGTAATTAGACCATATTCTTTATTTATGAAATACCTAGGACTCAAAAGGCTAAATATGATCTCAATAAACACTCTTAACCTCTGAAGTGCGCACGGGGGTAAATGAAAACGTCCCCCTGTGCTGACGTATTTGAGGTTTTTCGTCACTAAAATATTCATTGTACCATTAATAGCATTAATAATTATCCATATGCGCCTATTATGGGTTGATTATAAAGGTATTAACCTGAAACAACAATAAAACGAGTGAAAACAGCGTTTGGATGGTCAAAATCGGAGATATAGCCCGCGAGTTGTATAATCTATGGGTGAGGCAAACTCCTTTCCCGCCAATTTCCCCCAAGGCCACTGAGACACAGTCGATCGATACTCTCTCTCTCTCTCTTGCACTCGATGGCCATCAGTGATGACAACACCCTGCTTGCAACTCGCTAATGTTAGCACGAAAATATACCTCAGAATAAGGGAATAATAGGGAAAATAGGTGATAACTGAGGAATAGGAGGAAAGTGGGGAAGGAGGGGAGGTAGAGGACTGAGATTTTGCATGGCCCAGGGGCCAAAAAAAAAAAAAAAAAAAAAAAAAAAAAAAAAAAAAAAATTTCGATGTAAAAAGTTGATTTTTAGTTTTACTTACTCCAGAGAGTCTTCCCGCAGTCCGCCGGCCGAACTCTAAAGAGTCTTCCCGCAGTTCCCGGGTTAATAACATAGGTCATGCATGAAATTATCTAATTTTAGCCAGAATCAAAGGTAAAAATGGCGTCCTGGTGCTGAAGTGCATTATGTTAGGTCAACCAGTGTTAGCGTCGACCTTGTATGTGCGGCAGGTCAAGGATGAGGACAGCATGAGAGCGGGATGAAGCGTGAGGATATGAGGGTGATGGAGCCGACACCATACGTCGCTCACCACCCCGCGCCAGAAGGTCAAACGCCTCCCCAGCCTTGGTTATGGTGTGTCGGGTCACGACTGGAAAACCCCAACCAACATATAATTATATCTATTCTATATATACTCAGGCCCAATCCCCATATAATAATAATCTAATTTACAGGTCTCCCTCACTATCCGATGCTCCAAGCTGTCTGGCCGAACAGCCCCAAGCACCCCCACAATAAAGCCTGCCGACCACAATAAAAGCCACAAACCGAAGCCACTCCATGGCGGGAGCTGAGGAGGGTGCAGAAACACCCGGGAAACCAAGCCCCACCCAGGGCCCCTGTGCCCCTCAGCAATTATGAAGAGAAAGTTACTGAGAGGGGCAAAGGAAAAATGTGACGCTTTGGCTTCCAATCTTGGTAGATTGGGAAATCCACGGAAGAGACGCCGTCACTTGAGATCTAGAAAATATATAAATAAGTAAAAGGAACAGTCAGAGTAAGCTGGTATGGCAGAGATCGCTCAGTTCTCACTCTGATAGACCAGCCCATCACCACTGATGTCAATTGTTTCCTGGCGAGCTATCGATAGTGAGCCTGAAAAAAATGTACACATTTATCTCCAAGGAGGGTCTTGTGTATTTTTAAAGCTTCATAGAGGTCTAAAACTAAAAAAAATACTTTATAAATCTATCTATATATTTGTAAACATAGCAACAAGAACACAGACACACACATACAATCAACATGGGTCCAGTACTAGGATGTTCCCACACCCTGAGAGGAGGAGCACCACCCATCTGTCTCGGCATCAGCCAGCAGATCCCTTACACGTTCTCGGTAGATCTCAACCAGGCTGAAAAATATAGATACATTTAATATATTGAAATTAATATACTACAGATTTTATTTATTTATATATTTATTATAATGGGTGAGGGCTGGTCCTATCCAGTGAGAGGCCAATTATTGTAGGGGTCATAAAGCCTATGTGCAGAGAATAGTTTTTTCTTCATATACTCTCATTGATTATAGTAGGCCAGAAATTGTGACCCCTAACCTTTGTAATTCGCTAAATGGCTAGAGTAAATGTCCATACTTATTGCCTGGCTGACCCTTCCCAAAGGTGAAATATTAGCTTGATTACTCCAATCTTTCCTTAGGTATAGAGGTAAGTGGTCTACTTATAATGAATATACTATAGTTTGTAACGATTTCTTAGCATATTAAATTGGATAATTTGAAGAACTTTTATTATTGTACCATTATATAGATTTAATTGGCAAGATTTTTCTTCCATTACTGTGATAGAAAAACAAAACAGTTCTAATCTTCCATACCTTATCAAACGTGTAATTTAATCACTTTAGCCCACTATCGTGCTAGCCTAAGTTTGGGACGCAAAAAGTCAATTCCTAGCAAATCAATTGTCAAAATTATAGGCCCTAGGTACCTAGGTACTGCACATCACGCCAAGTCATTGGAAAAAAGTAAATCATGAAGGAAGTGCAATTTACCCCCCAAAAATTTAGAAATCTTTTTCCATCTTCTGATATGCCATATTAAAGGACATGTGTAGTTTAAATTAAAGTTAAATTAGAATAATAAGGTGTATGGTACCGGTAAGTATGGACTACACTGGAGTCTGTCTGGAAAATCCCAGGTCTTGGATTTTTTTTTTTTTTTTAATACTTATCTATTATTAATTAATCAAAATAGCAAACAAAATCTAACCATGAAACTTAGTTTTAGAGCAAGTCTTTAAATTGAAATAGACCTACTGAAATAGAGTGGATGAAAAATGAGTACAAAAAAAATAACTAGGCAGTAAGCATTATCTAGTTCACAAATAATTAGCCTAGGCTTCAAGAACTAGGCCGGGGCTAGTCTTAAGCTAGTTAAGTTTATATAATTACACAAAATTTGGTCGAGGTTAACATGCGTTAATTCATGTCGAATCCTCGATAATTAGGCTATGTCATATATATATTATTACGTAGCCAGTAGCCGTATCACTGAGTCTAATAGAAATATATAATTTCTGACGATAATAGGCTTCTCTTAACATATATTACAGCCAAAATTACATAGCCGCCTACAGTAACAATTGGTCAGAATTTAAAAACAATTATACCGTTGGAATTGCACCGACGAGACAAATCCAAAGACACCCATATCTTAAGATGTAAAAATTCGACCATAATCAACAATTTCCCTACACGAAAAAGTAACATCTCTGACTTCCTAATCTGAATAAAATCATCAGAAATGAGTATTGGATTAGTTTCTGGCTAAAATTTGAGGATTTTATGCAGTCTAAGGAGCTATGTTAGTAAGAACTAAGGTTTGTTAGATAGTACTGTATTAAACTAAGAGGTTTGTTAGATAGTATCTAGACCTTGCCACCACACTCCTGGCATATTCATGAACACAAGAGACTGGTAATTAAAGGCCTACTATTATATCGAACATAAGAAAAACAAAAAAGTCACCCATAAAATCAGCCAAGCATCGTCCATAGAAAACTCGTTCGCGCATCTGAGCTAACCCATTTTCTTTTATTACTATTAGAGGGTAACTATTCTAAACCTATAGCATTTGTAGCATTTGTACGTTACGTCCACATTGTCTTCCCCAACTCACCCTATATACAGCATAAATTCATCCAGAACATCTCAATTATGATCATATTTTCCTAGAACACGCACTTGTTTGTATTGCACTAATGTGAATAACAAGGGTGATTTGATGAAATAACTATAGTTAATAATAGGCCTATAATAGCATAATGTTGCGGACATATTTAATAAGCTTTCCATTAGATAAGTTCGAAGCCTGTTAGTCCAGACGAATTTATTGGGATAGTCCTTCTCAAACTAAATAAAATACGGCATTGGAATTAAAAAAGAAAAAAAGAAAAATAGACGCCATCGGTACAGAAAGGGTTAAGGGGGGTCACCTGCATTTTGATCTCCTTTTCTCTCTTTCTCTGGCTTCTATCCATTCGGCCCCATTCAGACTACTGTTAAGCCATAGAAAGAGAGAAAAGGAGATAACAAAAAGCCCCCCCCCCCCTCAATGCAACAAAATGGCTGATTTTCGTTGCTGGGGTGGCGGGGTGGGGTGGGGGTGGGTGGGGGTGGGGGGGCTAAATGTTGATGACTTTATGCAGTTTACGAAGGACCTGTTTTACAAAGAGCCGTTGAGGTAATAACAAACTAAAGAAAATCGTCTATTATTAGATGATATTATTCAGCTTAGGAAGGAAGGGCCTCTAGTAATAATTAAGGCTTCAAGTTACTATCTGCATAATATCGTTTAATAGAATAGAATATAAACTCAAAGGGGGATGGGGGGAGCTAGTTCACCCCTTCAGCACCATGACGCCTGTTTACCTTGGATTATGGCTAAACGTAGAGGATTTTATGCAGTTTAAGAAGGACCTGTGTGTTACTAAGAAATCAAAGTTGTATTGACCCATTTGAATAATTGAGGTAAGGAAATCGTCTAATGTTTAAGCAGGACCTATGTTACTAAGCGGGTTTGCGGAGATCATATTTACCCATTTGAGTTGTTGAAATAGATAATAAACTCAAGGACATACTCCCTGACCCCCTGACATTACTCCCTGACCCCCTGACATACTACAAACCTGTTCCAACACTTACCCAAACTATTCAACATCTGACAGACATTAATACAGCACAGAGCAAGCCAAACGTAATGACAGCTGGGACATAGACTTATTAGCGCGACCATACACAGACCAACAAACAACCACTACCCTTAACCTTAAATAAAGACCCATTGTTTGATCATTGAGGCACCAAACTCGCGGCCAACGATTGATAAAGATAAATTTCAAGATAAATTTGTAAATTTTTCGGTAGAATAACGCCCAGGCCGAAGGCCGGTTCCTCTTAAATTACAGGCTCGCTATCGATCGCCACTCGCCAGGAAAAAATCGACACCTAAAGGTCCTATAATTGACAAAAATGGGACAAAAGTTCTTAAATTCGCCAAACTAATGGGGCGAACGTGTTTACATCTCAAAAGCAATGGGGCTAAACATGAGGGAGAAAGGGGTCCAGACTAAATCCCTCTTAACCCTTTCTGTACCGGAGCCGTTCTGGATTCCATTGGGTCTGTGTTCTGTTTATAAAAGGCATCTAGCAATTAACAAACAGGCTTAAAGGGGATCTTTAGTTTGCACCCTAGACCTCCATCAAGCTTAACAATATACCCGCAAGATCCCTCTTAGAGATAAATTTGTACATTTTTCGGTAGAAAAATGTCCCGGCTGAAAGCTCCTAAGCTTAATACAGGCTTGCTATCGCTCGCCAGGAAAAAATACACCCAAATGGCTCAAAAGGTCTTAACATTGACAGAAATGGGACATTTCTTAAAATGGCCAAACTAATCTGGCGAAAGTCATAAAATCTCAAAACTAATGGAGCTAAACATGAGGAAGAAAGGAGACCAGAAAAACGGCCCATCTCGCCGTACAGGGATGGGGGAAAGGGGGTATGGGGGAGGAGGGGGGGGGGGGTGATAGTTTGGTGGAGTGAACAGGTGAATTGAGATAGTTTTACCCTTTTCCCTCTTAAGCTGCACAAAGTCGTCTAAATATATAGCAAGAATATATTGAAAAAGACGTCGCCGGTACAGAAGGGGTTATGGTTTTATGCAGCTTAGGAAGGATCTGTGAGTATTAAAAGCGTAAAGGCTATCTCAATCTAAACTGCACAGTATTAGCCCACTTCCTAAGTAATCGTGGATTCCCTAGGTTTTATTTATGCAATTAGTACTAACTTTCTGTATTGATTTTTGGATGGAACTTGCTTGTCATTAGATGGTATATATGTGTAGTTGATATATAGATAATCATATTTATATAGTATTCCTGTCCAGAGATATACTTCCATAATCCGAAATAGGTGATGGCCACGAACTTTTATGAGAGACTTTTCAATACCACTGGTGTTCATATTCCTTCTTTCCTCCATAAAATTTGATCACATACTTTTTATTATTATTGATGCCCTATCTTAATTTCACTTCGGCTATCATTAGGCGACTTTAGTTAGCTTAGGAAAGTTCTCTAAGGGGTTGATACTATCTCTATTGATCTATTAACTCTCACATACTCCGTTCAAACTATCACCCGCCCCCCGCCCGCCCCCCCCCCCCCCCACCCCCGCCAATACCCCTTCCCTCCTCCCTAAACTATTATCACAGGCTATGAAATATTTTCGTAAATTGATTCCGCTCGTCCAACAGCGTCCATACGTGGTCGTAAATTCCATTTTCGACCAGCCCTCTTTGATGGTTGGTGCCATTATTTGTTTCTATTACTGCATTTATTTAAGTGAATCCTTCTACCAATGCATGTTGTTTAATCATACCTAAAATAACTTCCTATACTTTAATGTCATATTTTTTTCTGGTTACTATGACAATTTTATTCAGGTTAGGAAGGACGTATCCATTCAATGATTACAATGCATCGGTTTAGCTATCATGTAGGCTTCACAAAATCGTACTTAAAGGGATGAGGTATTTGTATCAATGGGGACAAAATGGCGGAGTGGTCTTTAGGGAGGGTGGGGAGTATGGTTTCCAACCCAGCACCAATAATTTTTAACTTTGATTTCTTGCGCTAAAATTAAATGATTTTATGCATAAGAAGGGTCTAAGAGGACGTGTATTTTCGTCTAATGGCGAAAAATGTCCCGGGCTGGTCCTTCTAGAATTTACTTGGTGGGGTAGGGGGGAATTGGAGGTGGGGGTAGGGGGTAGGTAGGGGGGTAGGGGTGGGGTGGGGGGGGGGGGCAGGACAGGGGATGCGTTCAGTCTGTGCTGGAACTCAGTGGGGGTGAGACGTGTGCTCGTGTTCTTAAAAGGGGGGTTAGGGTGTATTTATTGGTTTATTCATGCAGACCCCATTTAGTTTTTCGGTAGAAAATTGTGCCGGCTGAAGGCACATATGTGGCCAGGACATCTAAATAGCACGAAAGGTCTAAATATAGACAAAGAAATGAGGAGAAAGGTCTTAAACATGCAGAGAGACGATTGGCCCCCCATGCAACAAACAGATCCCTTTCAAACCTTTGTGGTGAGTACTTACTTGGTCTAAGAAGATGCTAGATAATAAATACCAATTCCATACTGTATTCTTTATATACTATTTAAGTTTAATTTCTTAGCTATAACTTATTGAGTGTGTGTAGTAAACTACCGGTACCCGGTGGAGGAGTTGGGAGGGGTGGGGGAGAGAAAGTGTGTGTGTGTTTGGTGGGGGGGGGGGGTAGGTTGGAGTGGGGGAGAGAAATAGCTACAGTACATGTACAGTATATCAGTATATTTAACTGCCACAGGCGCTTAAGGAGGACCTATATATATAAGATAGTCTGTAGCAGTTTAATAGGTAAACATAACGGTTCAAGCTGAATAAAATCATCTAATAGTTTACCAGAATATAATGAAAAGGACGTCACCGGCACTGTCTATCTATTGCCTGACGCCGCAATCCCCGAAGGGGTGAACACGAACGAACCGCCCCCATGCACCTCTGTCCCCAGTCATTCGACGCCCCTCCTCCCAACCCAGCACCGCCTTCATTCATATACTTCCTCATTCCATACCAAGTGATATTAGTGGGATCAAGAACGATAGGGAGCTTTAAGATAAAATTAGATAGGCATATGGACGAGACTATGTTATTGGAAGGATATTATATTTTTCAATTCCATCGCAATAGAAATATAAAACAGTTATGTTAATGTCTACAGGAGTTAGATAGATGCATTCGAGAGATAGATAGATAGTTGCAGAGGGGGAAGTGAGCGATAAACGAACTATTATGAGACGGACTTAATTGGTTCTGAAAAGACAAAGGAGACATTTTTATTGACTTTTTTTTTTTTTTTTTTTTTTTTTTTTTTTTTTCCCATGTTATTATTTGTGTGCTGGAAGGAAAAATATTGTTTTCAATTCCATCGCATTAGAAATGATTCATAGATTACAAAAAGTCCAAATAAGACATAGTTATGTTAATGTATAAGGGAGTTAGATAAGGGAGTTAGCATTAGAGAGATAAACAGATAGAGAGAGAGTGGCTAGGGGCGAGCCAGCGATAAAATACTAACATATATGAGACGACAAAGTCTTCAAAGTCAAAGACGGACGGTCTTCTGAAAGACAAAGGTGTACGTTACGTCCACATGTACGACGCCTATTTAACTATGATTCTGGCTAAAATTAGATGATTTATTGCAGTTTAAGAAGGACCTATGTTATTAAGAGGGACGTAGTATTTATTTACCCATTTTGAGTAGCCAAAGCAAATCGTCTATGGTACGATGCAAATTACGTAATGGGTGGGGGGGGGGGGGGAAGAGGGGGAGGTAGGGGATTCTGGCTTATTCAGTTTAAGGAAGGATCTCTAGCATATTATGAAGGCTTCGACCTAAACAAATAATAATCACCGAATAACCAGAATGCTTGTCTTGAGCACAACACAACACACACACACACACACACACACACACACACACACACACTAACATACATACAAACAGACTGTACACTTTAAAAAAACACATATCATTGGTCTTTCTTTAGGGGAGGGAGATGGGCGTATCTTTGTTTATTTCTGACCTCCATAATCTATATTTTATTAATTTCACCACAACAACATTAGGGAGAAAGGGGGTCCAGAAAAATGGTCTGTCTCCCCTGAAGCTGCATAAATAACATCGCCTAAATGTAGCTAGAATAAATTACTACGCACGTCGTGGGTACTCAAAGGGTTAAACTGCATTTCTGGCGAAAAGTAGTAGCCTTACTTAGCCTCAGACGAATTTGGTTTTCGGACACTCGAGATATGTAATGCTGTTCTACTCAACAGCTGAGCTTTGGAACTCTCTCCCATAATCAGTCTTTCCCTCTTCCTATGACTAATTGCTTCAAACTCCGTGTGTCCAGGCATTTTGGCTCGAACGTCCCTGCCTTGCCTCCCTCATATCACATAGGAAAAAAAAAAAAAAAAAATCAAAGGTAAAAAGACGCCACCCCCCTAACGACCCTACAGTAACGGAAATTGGCTAACCGACGCCATTTTGGTTCCTTCCAGCTATTGTTAGGGCATGTGAAAGTCAGAGAATTACTTGAAATAGTCTTTACCCTTTTGATGATCCTTCCTAAGCTGTATAAAATCGTCTAATGGTGGCCAGAATAAACGATCAAACACGTCAAGGGGGTCAACAAAATTGCCGAATCTCGAACCGTTGAACGATATACAAAGAAATGCACGAATATATTTGAAAAACTACGTTGTATCAAATGCCTTTCTTCATTAATTATCGCTCAGCTCCAAAATCTTGACCTGGCATAGTTAACGAAATAATGGATCACTCTGGTTACTAGACAATCAAGGGGGTGATGGAGGTCTAGGGTTTAACTAAAACCTCCCCTTAAGCATTGGAAAGTGGATGATAACTAAAAGGATTAATTGGGTAGATGTCCTTCCTAACGTTACTGAAGTAAACCCCTTCTGTACCGGCGACGTCTGCTATATTTTATTCAAGCAATATTTGGAACATTTTATATCGCTCGCCAGGAAAACTTTGACATCTAGGCCTAAAATGCGCGAAAGGTCTTGACTATATCTTTACACGCCGCAATGTTGCATCTGTCCACTCTTCTACAATAATCAATGTTCTTCAGAGCTCTCTCAGTGTATAAACCCCAACCTTACAGAGAGTGGGTGTTACCCGCCTTTCAACACACTCCCGCCCTTATCTATCCTATCAACCCAAGATTGGATTTTTTTCCCAGTGTTTCTTCTACTCAACGATGTCAATCTGTCTATCCAATCAATCTGTCTATCCATCATCCTATGACTTAATTAAACTGCTCTGTGTGTACATACCTCGATTTTGGATCTCTGTCACTCTTTCAACTGTTTTGGGGGGAGACATTTGTTACAGGCACTTTCCCTTGTGTCTCGTTTTACGTAGGAAAAACAAAATCATTATATCTTGTAAGTGTTACTAAGATTATCTACATCTCAAATTATTGCCAGGTATCCAACAACACAATAATAATTTGTACCAGGGCTCTAACTCTTAGTTTACAATTTATACAATTTCTATATACCTGTTGTCTTGGATGGCGTCACTGATCAAATGTAATATTTTGAATGAGGTCAACCAGTACCTGTGCCACATTTTATACCACTTGGTACTAACACAAACTCCACTAGTGTGGGCTCGCCCACTGGGACTGGATTCAGTGTTTTTTATACTCCAATAATCTCTCTCTCTCTCTTGCTTTCTTTCTTTCATGTTTATCTTTTTCTTCCTTTCTTTCTCTGGGGCTAAACATGAGGGAGAAGGGGGGGGGGCAGAAAAAACAACCCCCCTTTACTCACTTGAAGGGGTAATTGGTAATTGGCGAGCTATCGCACGCCAGAAAGAAATCGACACCTAGATGGGGGGAAAAACGTCTTAAAAATAGTTGGCTGAATGGGGCCGAATGGATACAAGGCAGAGAAAGTGAGAACAGAATATTTTTTCCTAAATATTTTAGCCCGCCGACTGGTCAAAATTTTCGCTTCACTTAACGCTCTATTTAAATATCATTTAAGGATCGATACAGTTTTCAGATTTTAAATACGTATATCGGCAAATAATAGAGATTATTATTTTCAAAGAACCAGCTCTGTAGGACAAAAACTCTATTTTATATGAATATTTTCATATGCGCATCATACGTCCATCGAAAATGTCCGTCGGCCATGTTTTTCGTACCTCTTCGTTCCTACTCATTTTCACCGATAAAATGTGAGACAGTGGATATATTTTAAATCGCGCTATTTAGGAATTTTCATTAGCTTTCCAATGGTTAGTGTATCATCAATGTACGATCAAAATTTCTATTTTTGCCGAATATTTTCTCGTCCGTGCGCCAAAATCACCGAATGGTCAACATTTTCGGTTCAGTGTACGCTCCATTTAAACATCATTTAAGGATCGATACAGTTTTTAGATATTAATTTCCTATATCGGCAATGCATACAGATTACTATAATCTTTGAACCTAGCTTTGTACGACAAAAACTCGATTTTATATGAATATTTTCATGTGCATATCTTACATCGACAAATTTGAACTGAACTTACCCTGTCGTCTGTTGTCCCATAATATGTATCGAGACTATCCGATTATATTTTGTAATCATATTTCAGTCATTTTATCACATATTCACTTATATCACATAAAGCCACTATGTGGGCGGCCATGTTTAAATATCCGGCCCACGCGTCCGTATCTAAATATTTACTTAACCCCTTCAGCACCATGACACCATTCATTTTAACCCCTTGAAGCTCGACACGTATATTTTGGCTATCATTAGACGATTATATGCAGCTTAGGAAGGGTAATGACTTCCTAATCTGAATAAAACAAAATCATCAGAAATGCGTATTGGATTAGGGTTAATCTTGTTTCTGGCTAAAATTTGAGGATTTTATGCAGTCTAAGAAGGAGCTATGTTAGTAAGAACTAAGAGGTTTTGTTAGATAGTACTGTATTTACCCATATGACTCGTATAGGTCAATAATTACAAACTATAAGCAAATCGTCTAATTACCTACAGGTTAGGAAGGACCTATCCTTACTCTATCCTATCAACCCAAGATTGGATTTTTTTCCCAGTGTTTCTTCCATCATCCTATGACTTAATTAAACTGCTTCAAGCTCTGTGTGTCCAGACATACCTCGATTTTGGATCTCTGTCACTCTTTCAACTTTGGGGGGGGGGGGGGGGACATTTGTTACAGGCAGCTTTCCTTTGTGTCTCGTTTTACGTAGGAAAAACAAAATCATTATATCATTATGTAAGTGTTACTAGATTCAACTTATATTCAAATTATTGCCAGGTATCCAACAACACAATAATAATTTGTACCAGGGCTCTGGATCACTACTCATTATCTCCCTAATCCTTGACCCGATCCTATATAGCCCTCTCATAAATTCCCCTGCACGGAACCCCGCATATCATGCTGTCCGAGAGCAGCCCTCTGTGGGTCCCCCTAACAAGAACAAGAACAAGAAACAATCAATGTCTTTATTCATTATATACCCTGCCAGATTAGCAATAAGAAATAAGAGTTCTCTCACTCTTACAATTACCTCTCCAAAATTAATGTTCTGCCCACAGCTAACTCAAAGACAACTGCAGAGGTTGAAGTAACTAAACTAAAGGTTTCTAAATACCCCTGATGGTAACAAAGACTTTAAAGTATCCCTAATAGGCTCAAAATCGCGTTATATGTCGGAGAGGTTAATGAGGAGTCGGGTAGACGTCCTTCCTAAACTGAATAAAATCATCTAATAACAGTTGCCAGAATACAATGAAAAGGACGTCGCCGGTACTGAAGGGGTTTAAGGGGGAGGGTAGTCGCTTTATCAGGACCCCCTTCTCCCTCATGTTTAGCATATTAGTTTTGAGACTTTAAGACGTTCGTTCCATTAGTTTGTCGGTTTTAAGACTCTGCCCCTATTATCTGTCAATATTAAGACCTTCCGTGCCATTTAGGTGTCAATTTTTCCTGGCGAGCGATAGCAAGCCTGTATTTTTAGAAGGAACCAGCCTTTGGCCCGGGCCATTTTTCTACCGAAAAATGTAAAAATGTATCTTGGGGATATTTTTTTAAGCTTGATGGAAGTCTAGAGAGGAAACAAAAATAAATAATTAATAAATTAATACTGTACAGTCGCGCTAATAAGTGATGTCTCGGCAACAAGTATGTTTTGATCAATAATTGTTATCAGCAATATTTAAGCTTCAATTTTTCATAACGAGTGAAATATACAAACCTGTTCCTACACTAACCCAAACTATTCAACATCTGACAGACATTAATACAGCACAGAGCAATCCAAACGTAATGACAGCTGGGACATAGACTTATTAGCGCGACCGTACACAGACCAACAAACAACCACTACCCTTAACCTTAAATAAAGACCCATTGTTTGATCATTGAGGCACCAAACTCGCGGCCAACGATTGATTACCGTGCTATAAGGGGAGATAGGTCGTTTGTCTGGCCCCCTTCTCCCTCATGTTTAACCCCCATTAGTTTTCCTGATTATATGGGGTTCATTAGTTTTGGCGATTTCATTTCATTCGTCCTATTTTTTTGTCAATATTTTAGACTTCGTGTCATTTAGGTGTTGATATTTTCCTGGCGAGCGATAGCGAACTTGTTATTTAAGAGGAATCGAACTTCGGCCGGAACCTTTTTCTATCGAAAAATGTACAAATATATCTTGAAGTGCCTTGGGAGTGTTTTGTAAGCTTGATAAAGGTCTAGGGAGGAAACTACAAGAAATTATAAAAAGTTAAATAAATGAGGATATAAATATGCCCATCCCTTCTTAACCCCTTCTGTACCGGTGACGTCTTTTTTACTTTATTCTGGCAACTAAACTAACAGGTTTCTAACTATCTCACTTAAGGGTTTTAATAGGCTTCTAACTATCTATTGCCTGACGCCGTGATCCCCGAAGGTGTGGCCACGAACGAACCGCCCCCATGCACCTCTGTCCCCAGTCAGTCGACGCCCCTCCCCCCAACCAGCACCGCCTTCGTTCATGTAGTTCCTCACTCCATCCTTCCACCTCATATTCGGTCTACCTCTCCCCCTCTGTCCCTCCACCTCGCTCTCGTACACCCTCTTAGTCATTCTCTCGCTTTCCATACGTTCCATATGGCCGAACCCCCTGTGTTGGGGGGGGGGGGGGGGTAGGAGTGGGGAGGGTGGAGTGGGGGAGAGAAATAGCTACAGTACATGTACAGTATATCAGTATATTTAACTGCCACAGGCGCTTAAGGAGGACCTATATATATAAGATAGTCTGTAGCAGTTTAATAGGTAAACATAACGGTTCAAGCTGAATAAAATCATCTAATAGTTTACCAGAATATAATGAAAAGGACGTCACCGGTACTGTCTATCTATTGCCTGACGCCGCAATCCCCGAAGGGGTGAACACGAACGAACCGCCCCCATGCACCTCTGTCCCCAGTCATTCGACGCCCCTCCTCCCAACCCAGCACCGCCTTCATTCATATACTTCCTCATTCCATACCAAGTGATATTAGTGGGATCAAGAACGATAGGGAGCTTTAAGATAAAATTAGATAGGCATATGGACGAGACTATGTTATTGGAAGGATATTATATTTTTCAATTCCATCGCAATAGAAATGATTCATCACACAAAGTCCAAATAAAACAGTTTATGTTAATGTCTACAGGAGTTAGATAGATGCATTCGAGAGATAGATAGATAGAGAAAGAGAGTTGCAGAGGGGGAAGTGAGCGATAAACGAACTATTATGAGACGGACTTAATTGGTTCTGAAAAGACAAAGGAGACATTTTTCTTGACTATTTTCATGTTATTATTTGTGTGCTGGAAGGAATATATTGTTTTCAATTCCACCGCATTAGAAATGATTCATAGATTACAAAAAGTCCAAATAAGACATAGTTATGTTAATGTATAAATAAGGGAGTTTAGATAGATGCATTGGAGAGATAAACAGATAGAGAGAGAGTGGCTAGGGGCGAGCGAGCGATAAAATACTAACATATATGAGACGGACTTAAATTTCTGAAAGACAAAGGAGATATTTTTATTTACTCTCGTTTTCATTTTATTATTTGTGTGTTGGAAGGGTAATATTGTTTTCAATTCCATCATATTAGAAATGATTCATAGATTAAAAAAAGACCAAATAAGACATAGTTATATTTATGTATAAGGGAGATAGATGCATTAAATGCACAAACTGGGGGAGAAATTAGTCGTCTCGGTAATGTTTTCCCAAGCATTGATGATTTTATTCAGATTAGGAAGGATATTTGGAATTCAGAAAACTGAGATGTGGTTTATATAGTTTTGATGCCCACAGATCCTTCCTAAGCTGCTCAGAACCGTCAAATGCTAAACGCTCTAGGTTAAGGGGGGTGATCTGTTTTTGTTCTGTCCTTTTCTATCTTTCTCTGGCTTGTATCCATTTGGCCCCATTCAGCCTACTGTTTTAAAACGTTTATCCCCATCCAGGTGTCAATTTTTTACTGGTGAGTGAGCAAGCCAGCATATTTTTTATTTTTGTTTGACAGGCTCAATTTGTACATTTTTCGATAGAAAAATGTCTCCGGCGAAGCCTGATTTCTTCATATAATGCTGGCTCGCTATCGCTCGCCAGGAAGAAATCGACACCTAGATGGGGATAAACGTCTTAAAATAGTTGGCTGAATGGGGCCGAATGGATACAAGCCAGAGAAAGAGAGAAAAGGACAGAAATAACAAAAAGCAGGTCACCTCCCTTAACAGGCTAAGCAAGAAGGAAAAGGGTCCAGAAAAAGCAACCATCCCCCCTTAACCCCTTCTGTACCGGTGACACCTATAACAATCCCCCCTTAACCCCTTCTGTACCGGTGACGCCTATAACAACCCCTTCTGTACCGGTGACGCCTATAACAACCATCCCCCCTTAACCCCTTCTGTACCGGTGACGCCTATAACAACCATCCCCCCTTAACCCCTTCTGTACTGGTGACACCTATAACAACCAATCCTCCCTTAACCCCTTCTGTACCGGTGACGCCTATAAAAAACCATCCCCCCTTTATGAAAAGTCCTAAATAGCGCGATTTAAAATATATCCACTGTCGCACTAAAATGAGTGGGAGCGAAGAGGTGTGAAAAACATGGCCGACGGACATTTTCGATGGACGTAAGATGCGCATATGAAAATATTCATATAAAATAGTTTTTTGTCCTACAGAGCTGGTTCTTTGAAAATAATAATCTCCATTATTTGCCGATATACGTATTTAAAATCTGAAAACTGTATCGATCTTTAAATTATATTTAAATAGAGCGTTAAGTGAAGCTAAAATTTTGACCAGTCGGCGGGCTAAAATATTCAGGAAAAAATATTAGTTTTGATCGTACATTAATGATTTAAATACCATTGGAAAGCTAATGAAACCTTCACATTAGTGCAATAGAAACGAGTGCGTGTTCTGGGAAAATATTATCATAATTGAGATGTTCTGGATGAATTTATGCTGTATATAGGGTGAGTTGGGGAGGACAGGTTTAGAATAGTTACCCTCTAATAGTAATAACAGAAAATGGGTTAGCTCAGATGCGCGAACGAGTTTTCTATGGACGACGCTTAGCTGATTTTATGGGTGACTTTTTTTGTTTTTCTTATGTTCGATATACTTGTTACTTGGTGTGGAGTTCTCAGCCGCGGTCCGTCACTAGATGTGACGCTCGTCGCAGCTGCCCTTTAAACCCATCTAGCACTTATAGTCTTGTCTCACAGTGCCATCTTCCAAGTCATAACACTCCTTGAACAAATGTGTTTTAAGTGACTTTTTAAAGGCCTTTATGTTCGCACACCGGTTTTCACATTAACAGGTAGATTATTATAACGTCTCGGTGCACTCTTTTCGAAGGCCCTAAATCCAAATTCATGATTGCACCGTGGCTCATTCAATTGATGCAGCACGTTGCCATGTCTCAGCATCATATCAGGGCCAACATTGAAGTCTTCCAATAAGTCTCGCACATATTCCGGCTTTCCAAAGTTCAAAGCTTGATACACTATAACACACAGTTTGAATATGATCCTCGCTTTCACCGGCAGCCAATGCAGGTCAATTAATGCCGGCGTTATACTCTAACGGAACGGTAAACTCTTTATTAATCTTGCTGCTCTATTCATTATAAGTTGTAGTTTCCGTAGCAAGTACAGTAGTTTACTTGTAGTCGATAATATAGAGAATTACAATAGTCTAATTTACTAATTACATGATTGTGGATCAACGTTTTGGTTATATTAATATCCAGATATTTTCTCACAAAAGCAATATTCCTCAGATGATAGGCAGAGATTCGCACTGTTTGATTAATCTGGTTTTTAAATGACAGTTCACAGTGATCAACCAAGACTCCCAAATCCTTCACCACACTACTCACACTCATCACACTATCATTGATATTGAGGCTTTGCACGCCCAGTCTCTCAAGGTCCACCCGTCTGCCTACTAATAGGCATTCAGTTTTATTTTCATTTAATTTCAGTTGCTTTGACTCCATCCACTTCCCAATGTCTTTTAGTAATAATAGTAGGCCTTTAATTTATACCAGTCTCTTGTGTTCATGAATATGCCAGGAATGTGAGTATCGAAATATGGTAAAACTGAATTTCAACCTAACGAAACACTCAGAATGTTTGTAATCTTGACTCAAATGGACAATTACGATCTTGACAAACTTCTTAAGCTGTTTCCATCAAACAATTTTCTTTAATTTATAATTTATCTATAGCCTACGACTCAAATGGATAAATACGATCTCTTAGTAACATAGGTCCTTCCTTTTGTTACCATTAGACGATTTGTAATTATTTACCTATACGAGTCATATGGGTAAATACAGTAGGCTACTATGTAACAAACCTCTTAGTTCTTACTAACATAGCTCCTTCTTAGAGCTCTATTTTGTGTAATAGACGTGGTAGGCCAATTTTGAGGGTAGATTCGAACTCAGCAGCCGAAAATACATATAAAAATCATATTTGCAAATCATGTATGTCCAAATATCATGGAAATATGGGCATATTTCACAAATTATATAGATAAATTAGCTCTATTTTGTCTAATTGACGTGGTAGGCCAATTTTGAGGGAGCTAATGGGACTAATCTTGAGGGAGAAAATCAACTACCTCCCCCTTAACCTATTCTGTACCGGCGACGTCTTTCTTATGTTTTTTTTCTATGTGTGAGGGAGACAAAAAGCAGAGCATGTAGCGAGTTCCTCAGTTGAAAGAGTGACAGGGCCAAAATCAAGGGACGTTCGAGCCAAAATGCCTGGACACACGGAGTTACTTGAAGCAATTTAAGTCATATTTGAGTTCGGCTACATTTAAGCCATTTTATTAAACTTAGGAAGGATATATATGGTACCGGGTAGCTAAAAGGATTATTGAGAGTCTAGCCTATTAATGAATAGACGTTCTTCCTAACCTGAATATTTTATGAAGTTTATGAAGGATATATGTAAAGGATGTATCGAGATAGTATGTATAGCCATTTAATGAACAGACGTCCTTCATAAGCTGACAAAAAGTTGTTTAATAAAGTTGCCAGAATATAATCAACAGGACGTCGCTGGTACAAAAGGGGTTAAGGGGAGAATTTGTATAGATACATTTATTACTTCATTAGTTTCCTCCCTAGACCTCCATCATGCTTAAAAAAAAAAAATACCCCCAAAACTTTCCCTTCCAGATAAATGTATGCATTTTGTGTTCAAACAAATCATCCTAAATTGCAGCTTCGCTATCGCTCGCCAAGAATAAAAGACGCCTGACTGGCACGAAAGCGCATCAACATTTACAAAGAAATGAGTCGAAAGGTCTTAGGGCCAAACTAATGGGGTGAATGTCTTAAAATGTCATAATTAAGGGGGGGTAAACGTGAGGGAGAAGGGGGCCCCCAAAAAAACACCCCCTAAATTCTGGCTATCATTGGATTATTTTATGCAGCTTAGGAAGAGCCTCAAGCAATCAGAGGGATAAACTAGCTCAATTAATCCAAACTTAATTAATGAGGAATATGACACGTTTTAGCAGTTTATTATGGCTATCATTAGACGATTTTATACAGCTTAGGAAGGATCTGTGGGAATTAAAAGTGTACAAACTATCTCAAAAAACGTCTGACTGCCATATACACCCATCCTAATCTGAATAACATCGTCAAATAATAGCTATAACTATACAGCTTAGGAAGGACCTGTGGGAATTAATAGTGTACAGATTATCACAATTAATCCTGACTGCCATACACCCTTCCTAATCTGAATAAAATCTTCGGCAGAAAATGCAGATTCCTCTTAAATTACAGGCTCGCTATCGCTCGCCAGGAAAATATCGACACCTAAATGGCACGAAAGATCTTAAAATTGACAGGAATTGGGCGAACAATCTTAAAATCGCGCTAACTAATGAGCCGAGCGTCATAAAATCTGAAACTAATGGGGCTAAACATGAGGGAGAAGGGGCACCAGAAAAACGATCAATCTCCCCTTAATGTCAAAGAAAACTGCAATATCTCTCGTGCACCGACAATGTCTAAATATTATCTACTTGTACCTTTTATCAGTAATACACATATCCTCAACCAATATCGTTAATCCAGAGAGTTGACAGTCTCTCTCTCTCTCTCTCTCTCTCGTGGGTGGGGAGAGAGCCTTCTACTTTGCTGCCTTTACCTTCCAGTGAGGATGAGGGCTGGTCCTATCCAGAGTGAGGTTTGGCATCCTCTACCCAACCTTAGCTGTTTCTGTCTGTCTTTTTTTACTGTACTACTTTTCCTTCTGGGGGCGGGAGTCTAGGAAATCCTCCTCCCCTTAAATAATATTCACCAAGATAAGACATCAAAGGGGAGAGGGAACGCAAAAGTGGTCCCGGACCCTAAGAATTGTAACTATACATTTTGTTTCTGTTCGGGATCTGTCTCATGTCGGCCACCGCCAGCTATGGGGTATGTGCCTGGGTATATACATGCATACATACATACATACATATAGTTTGTAGCAAATCCCATGTTAGACTTTAGTTTGGACTGCCTAGTAGGGACCACTAGGTCTGTGAAGCCTGCAACTGTGTAATATGTAATAATATCTCTCTCGCTCTCTCTTAGATAACACGTGAGTGTCATGCTATAAGGAAATTAAAGGTATAGACATCGAGATGTCATCAAACTAAATACAATAAGTAATCAAAGACCCCTTATCAAGATAGATTTGTAAATTTTTCGATAGAAAAATGTCCCGGTCAAAGGCCGATTTCTCTTGAATTACAGGCTCGGTCCAGTTCACCAGGAAAACATTAATCCCTAAATCGTGTGAAAAGTAAAAATTGTCAGAAATGGATTGAATGGTCTTAAAATCGTCACACTAATGGGGCAAACGTCTTAGAATCTCAAAAGTAAAGAGGCTAAACATGAGGGAAAATGGGATAAAATAAAATACCTCAAGTGAAAATCTCCCCTTAAAACACTCAGATGTACTGGTACTTCATTTTCAAAGTAAACAAAAAAACATGTTTTGCCTACGGATACAGCCAAAATGCCTGGACACACTGAGTTTGAAGCAATTTAAAAGTTATAGGATGAAGGACAGACTGATTATGTGAGAAAGTTCCAGAGCTTGGCTGTTGAATTGAAGAAATATTGAGAATCAAGTTTCACTCTTGGGTTGGAGAGTAGGGGTGGGATTGTGTTGCGAGACTTATTGAAATCAGCTTCCAATTTGCCAATAAGGACCTTAATATGAGTTTTACTGCCGTCAATAGGGAGATGTATAGGGAGGAGTTTCTTTTGTTATTACTGTGCTTAATATAGTGCACACAAAATGCATTTCTGGTGGTTGAAACAACTTTCAACCCCTTCATTACCGATGACATCCTTTTCAATACACTAGCAACGTTAGGACGATTTTCTTCAGTTTAAAAAGGGCCTCCATCAAATAACGGCTTGGAAACATCTGACGTCCTTTTCATTATATTCAGGCAACTATTAGATTAGTTTACCACGTTTACCCATTAAACTGCCACAAACCTTAATTCATTCTTTTAGTGACCATACATCCTTCCTAAGCTTCACACAATCGTCTAAATATAGCTAGAATTAAATGACAAATACGTCACTGGTACAGAAAGGGTTAACACTTTTTACTACCACAGATCCTCCTTAAACTGCACAAAATAGTTTAAATAGAGAATAGAATAAAATTAAAAAGAAGTCACCGGTACAGAAGGGGTTATAATTATGATCTTCATGTCTTCAAATATTGAGAAAAAATCGTGGTTTTCTCGGTAATAAGTACGCCAAGATTAAGGGGATAGTTCCACTTCTGGGATATTATTCTGGACCCCTTTCTCCCTCATGTTTAGGCCATTAGACCATCCTTGAGTTTATTATCTATTTCAACAACTCAAATGGGTAAATATATCCTCAGCTTAGTAACATAGGTCCTGCTTAAACTGTTACCATTAGACGATTTCCTTTTTGGTTCATGATTCCACCTCAATTATTCAAATGGGTCGACCAGTCAATAAATTTAAAGGGAAATGTGACGACCGCTTCAGTTCGGGTGACTTAATTAATTCCGTATATTTTGGCTATTATAAGCAGCTTGGGAGCCCCTTTCAAGATAAATTTGTAAATTTTTCGGTAGAAAAAAATTTCCCGTCCGAAGGCGCTGGTGTCCTCTTAATTTACAGGCTCCCTACAGCTAGAGATCCTTCCTAAACTGAATAAGATCGATCGGTAGTAGCCAGACTTACTTCGCCGGTACAGGAGTTTTTTTTTTCTGGCCCCACTTCTCTCTCCCTCATGTTTATAGTGGACCTTTCACGACCCCCCCCCCCCCCCCCGGGCTACGCTTAGGGCCTGTATAGGACACAAATGTGTCAGTAAAGACCCCTCCACCCCATTACGTAATTTTCATGTATTCTGGTTAGGATTTTCTTTAGTTTGTGTACCTGTAGACTCAAATGGGTAAATTACTATGTCAATAAACAATCTTAGTAACATAGGTCCTCAAGCTGCATAACATCTAATGTTATGCTAATGTAATGTAATGCTGTTCTACTCAACAGCTGAGCTCTGGAACCCATAATCAGTCTTTCCCTCTTCCTATGACATTGCTTCAAACTCCGTGTGTCCAGGCATTTTGGCTCGAACGTCTCTTGATTTTGGCCCTGTCGGGTACCCTTTCAAAACTATGGGGGAAGCACTCGCTATAGGCCTTTTGCCTCCCTCATATCACATAAAAAAAAACACAATCAAAGGTAAAAAGACATCATGGTATTGAAGGGGTTAACTAGCTACCCCCCCCCCCCCTAACGACCCTACATGAAAATGAAAGGTATGCATTAAGATATATAAATTCTTTAAATATTCCCCTAATGACCTCTAGACAATCCCAGACATCAATAAAATACCATGGTGCGAAAGTTTGGAATCAGTTTAACTGTCTCCTGACTTACAAAATAAACCCACTCTGCCTAGTTTCAAAATATCACTCAAATCTTCACTAATGTCTAAATATTAATCTTACTTAACATTTGACAATAAAACTGCCACAACCCTAAATTACAATCACCTTTATATCGGAAACAAATTAAGATACTGTTCTGGTGTTGATCAATATGTAGGTACCGTACTGTATATAAGGCTGGGGTTTGCTCTACCGGTACACAGCGGTTCGGGGTGGTGGCTAGGTAATTATACCTGGCCACTGTTCCGAATCCCTTCTTGCTGTGGCTGCGGGGCTGGGGTTGTGCCTCATTAGCTATAATTATATAATATTATATGTTTTAATAATCTTACTGTATGTAAAATAACCATCGAGTTGTATTCAAGGTGCCTTTAAGAGAGATTGTTCTCAAAAGGCGCAGCCATGATATTATTTTATTGTAAAATTAACATATATTGTATGTTTGATTGGCAAAATAAAAATTAATAAAATAATAATAATAATACAGTAACGGAAATCGGCTAACCGACGCCATTTTGGTTCCTTCCAGCTATTGTTAGGAAGGGCATGTGAAAGTCAGAGTTACTTGAAATAGTCTTTACCCCTTTGATGATCCTTCCTAAGCTGTATAAAATCGTCTAATGGTGGCCAGAATAAACGATCAAACACGTCAAGGGGGTCAACAAAATTGCCGAATCTCGAACCGTTGAACGATATGCAAAGAAATGCACGAATATATTTGAAAAACTACGTTGTATCAAATGCCTTTCTTCATTAATTATCGCTCAGACAATTAATTATCGCATAGACAGATTGATAGAGAGACCTCCAACATTTTTCGTTGAGTAGAAGAAACACTGGGAAAAAAATCCAATCTTGAGAAAGGATAGAGTAACATACTGTAGGTCCTTCCTAACCCTGTAATTAGACGATTTGCTTATAGTTTGTAATTATTTACCTATACGAGTCATATGGGTAAATACAGTACTATCTAACAAACCTCTTAGTTCTTACTAACAACCTTTCTTAGACTGCATAAAATCCTCAAAGAAACAAGATTAACCCTAATCCAATACGCATTTCTGATGATTTATTTTTTAGACTACTGCGTTCATAGAAAATGAAGACATGTATGAGTATATAGCACTTACTAAACTAGTTTATACTTTTGTTTTCACTTTCAAACTCTCAGGCATACACACGAACAACACTCTCATGCACACATACATGAACATTTAAAGCATCCACATATACTTACAAATACACACATCTTTAGTAACAATGTTTTTGTGAGTGTTGGGGCTTGTACTGTTATGAATAAAGACTGATTGTTTCTTGTTCTTGTTAGGAGGACCCACAGAGGGCTGCTCTCGGACAGCATGATATGCGGGGTGCAGGGGGAATAGGATCGGGTCAAGGATTAGCGAGATAATGAGTAGTGATCCTATTTCTAAATGAATGAAGAGTGGGGCTGCGAGCCCACACTGGTGGATTTTGTGTTAGTTAAGTGGTATGAAATGTGGCACAGTTCAGTACCGATGACATCCTTTTCACTATATTCTGGCTAATATTAGATTATTGTATGCAGCTTAGGAAGGACGTCTACCCATATAAAGGTTACTGACTATCTCAATTAATCCTTTTACCAACATATATCCTTCCTAAGCTTCATAACATGCAGCTGAAATACAAACAGAAAGACGTCTCCGGTACAGAAGGGATTAATAAGATCTGTGGCAGTAAAAAGGGTTCACTGAGATCATTCCAAGTTTGTTAATTTCTGTAGGCCCTTTTCAAACTGAATAAAATCATCTGTAGCCAGAATAAAGTTAACATGACGTCACCAGTACTGAAGGGGTTAAATGAGGAATGCCTGTAGAAAGGGAAGTCGAGAGTTCCCGCCTAAATATAATAAATAGGCTGATGGTATCAAATGGTATAAAATGTGGCACAGGTACTGGTTGACCTCATTCAAAATATTACACCATCCAAGATCAACAGGTTAAACCTATATAGAAATTAATACATAATCTGTTCTGATTTTATCTTATGATATGCAAAACTTTGAGTTACCATTGACTCCTTGTTCGGAAGTATAACATCTGAGGTGAAGCCAATGACTTCTGGGGCTGATGAGGGATTGATTGGTGCTTCTGAATAATACTTGTGTGCGAACTGTTATGCTCTCTTGACTCTTTCCTTTCTTGGGTCTCTTGCTGATCCTCCCCTTTGTGACTGACCAGTGAACTCCACAAAACCTTCCTAAACTGAAAACAATTCTAAGGTATACCCTTTAGTAGTGGGAGCGATGTTTTTTCATGATGTATAAAATACCGGCAATACTTTCTCAAATACAATTTTAGTTATAGCTTCTATGGAGTTAAAGATTTGTTTTGTTCAGGTACGAAATTATTAAAATCCTACAATAATATAGTAAATTGAGTATAAACCACAATCACCGCGTAAACAGTCGAAACGCATCACAAGAGCCAGGCGAGCCGAATGTTGTGTTTGTAAGCTGATATTCTATTGGTCAATGAGTTAACTGCGTGTGGCAACGGTGACGTCACCCTTCAAGATAAATGTATACATTTTTTAGTAGAATAATGTTGCAGACGAAGGCCGATTCCTACAAAAATACAGGCTCGCTATCTCTTGCCAGGAAAATAATTTACTCCTAAATGGCACAAAAGTTCCTAATATTGACAAAGATCTTAAAATCACCAAATTAATTGACCGAACTTCTTAAAATGTCAAAACTAATGGGGGCTAAACATGAGGGAGAAAGGGGTCCATAGAAAACAACTACTTCACCCTCAACCCCTTTTGTACCGGTGACCACTTATTTGATTTGATTCAAGCTTTATTTATACGATTCTGTAACGTTTAACACCTTCAGTACCGATGACATCCTTTTCACTATATTCTGGCTAATATTAGAATATTGTATGCAGCTTAGGAAGGACGTTTACCCATATTTTTTTTTTTCTATGTGATTGAGGGAGGCAAAAGGCATTACTGCCTATAGCGAGTGCCTCCCCCATAGTTGAAAGAGTGACAGGGCCAAAATCAAGGGACGTTCAAGCCAAAATGCCTGGACACACAGAGTTTGAAGCAATTTAAGTCATAGGAAGAGGGAAAGACTGATTCTGGGAGAGAGTTCCAGAGCTCAGCTGTTGAGTAGAAGAAAGTTTGAGAGTAACGTTTCACTCTTGGGTTGGAGAGTTGCACAGAGTAGGGGTGGGATTGAGTTGCAAGACGTGCCCTACGTAAAGGAGGTGGTATGCACTGGGATAGCTCTGAGGAACACTGATTATTATAGTAGCGATAGAATAGCGAGAGAGATGCAACATTGCGGCGGAGAGAGAGAGACTGCAGAGAGTTGGTGAGTGGACGGGAGTTAATGATACGAAAGGCCTTCCTTTCAACTTTGTCTAGGAGAGCGGTGTGAGAGGAACCTCCCCACACATGTGAACAATACTCAATACAAGGGCGCACTATGCCCCTGTACAAAATAGAGATTATTATTTTCAAAGAACCAGCTCTGTAGGACAAAAACTATTTTATATGAATATTTTCATATGCGCATCTTACGTCCATCGAAAATGTCCGTCCACCATTTTTTTCACGCCTCTTTTCCCCCACTCATTTTTACCGATAAAATGTCAGACAATTGCGAATTTCATAAGGAAGTTGGAGCCGTAACAATAGCAAACAAAAAATGTATTATGTATGTTTCTGATGGATAGAAATTATGTTGTATTTGGCTCTATGTATTTAGGTAGCGAGAGAATGACTAATTAAGAGTGTACAAGAGTCAGGTCAGGTGGAAGGACAAAGAGAGAAAGGTAGACTGAGAGAGAGGTGGGAGGATGGAGTTAAGAAGTAAATCACTCACCATTCTTCGCAAAGGGGAGATTATCACTTGAGGAATTTGTTTCTGAACCCCTTTCCCCCTCATGTTTAGCCCCAATGCTTTTGAGATTTTTGGACGTTTGCCCCATTAGTTTGGCTATTTAAAGAACTTTCGCCCCATTTCTGTCAATTTTAATACCTTTTGTGCCATTTAGATGTCTATTTTTTCCTGGCGAGCGATAGCGAGCCTATAAATTAAGAGGAACCGGCCTTCAGCCGGAAAAATTTTCTACGTTAAATTGTACACATTTATCTGACTAAAATTGTCTACTACTAGCCAACATTCAAGGAAGAATGGCGTCCGCGTATCATGAAAGGGTTAAGGTGGGTGGGTTGGTTTATCTGGACTCCCTTCTCCCTCATGTTTAGCCCCATTTGTTTTCAGATTTTAAGACGTTAGGTCCATTAGTTTGGCGATTTTAAGACCTTTCACCACATGTCTTTGCCAATATTATTAGGACCTTTCGTGCCATTTAGGCGATTTTTTCCTGGCGAGCGATAGTAAGCCTGTAATTTCATGAGGACCTTGACCTTCGGCAGGGAAATGTTTCTACCGAAAAATGTACAAATTTATCTTGACAGGGGGGATCTTGGGGGTGTTTTTCAAGTTTGATGGAGGCCTAGCGAGGAAACTAAGACAAATATACAAGTAAATAAATAATAGACCAACAAATAAGCCCTACCCCCTTAAATAAATAGTAAGCTCATTTGTCCCCTTCAAATTTTAACCCCTTCAATATCGGTGACGTGTTTTTCATTATACTCTGGCAACTATTAGACGGTTTTATTCAGCTTAGGAAGGATGTCTACCTGTTAATATATTATAAACTATCTCCATTAATTAATTTAGCAAGTCCTGATACACCTGCCTGCTAGAGAATCGCGAAATGTGTTGGTAACATTTCTGCCCCCCCCCCCCCCCTCGCTATCCCCACCCTTTCACACCCTCTCAAACAATCCCCTCCTTCCCTCTTGCTTCACGTCTATAAGCTCCTCCCCCTGGTTTGTTTTCCAGCAATAACTTCTCTCTCCCTTCTTCTGTCTCTCTATTTTTCCTCTCTCATCGAACCATTGCATATTATGCATGTTTTCAAAGCTTCTTCCTATAATGAAATACCATATCGTTACATTAGCATGTAGTTCATGTTCATATTAGCCATTATATAACAAACATAGCATAATATAAAGATTTAGGATCCATTCGAAGGTGGAAGTAAATTACGGTACGGTACCATATATGTCAGATACATTTGAGACAAATTTACTGTTGCATTTTCAATTCGTAATTCAGCTATAATTAACTAAGCCAATATATCCCAATGTCTTGAGTATGCGTGGATTTCACTGTTAAAGTTTATATAGTAGTAAAATATATAATTGACAAACATAATATAGGTTCCTTGATTCAATTCATTGAATATTAAAAGTTATAAATATATGGTTACGTCTGTATTCTCAATATTAACCTGTCAACCCACCTACCTCTTAACTTCGTTATACCCACACTTAACTATTCACGTTGTTTGTTTCGTAACTAATTGACTCAAACACACGGCCACAGACATTAAATGTGTCTCACATTACACATACTTGCATGTTATTTTCTTACTGGAGGAGATTTGGCGCTTTTCATCTGCCTTAACGAGTGCTGCTCCCCCCAAGATTAACCCCTTCTGTACCAGGGTTGGGTTTAGTTTTAGTTTAGCTATATCTAGACAATTTCATGCAGCCAAGGAAGGGTCTGTGGTATTTAGAAGAGTTAATTGAGATAGCATGCAGCCTTTCAATTGTTACACTTCCTTTCTTAACTGAATAAAATCGTATATATATAGCAATACTCCAACCACTAGAACTGTAGATCTGGCTCCTGACCTTCTCAACTGCACCTCCAGTCCCATTCACGCAAAACATTGCTGGGTTTGATCGGTTAACCTTTGCCTCCAGGGATTCCTTACCGCTGCGCAGCTTCTTGTTCTATACAGGGGCACTGTGCGTCCATGTATTGGGTATTGTTCACACGTGTGGGGAGGATCCTCTCACACAGCACTTATAGACAAAGTATAAAGGAAAGCCTTCCTTCCGTCTCATTAACTTTATGTCCACTCACCAATTATCTGCAATCTCTCTCTCTCTTTGTTGCAATGATGCATCTTTCTCACTATTCTACCGCTATTACAATAATCAGTGTTCCTCTGAGCTCTCTCAGTGTATATCACCCCCTCCTTGTAGAGCACGTATCACCCGTCTTGAAACACAAATCCCACCCCTACTCTGTGCAACTCTCCAAACCCAAGAGTGAAACGTTATTCTCAACCTTTCTTCTATTCAACAGCTGAGCTCTGGAATTCTCTCCCAGAATTAGTCTTTCCCTCTTCCTATGACTTAAATTGCTTCAAACTCCGTGTGTCCAGTTATTTTGGCTCGAAAATCCCTTGATATTGGCCCTGTCAGTCTTTCAACTTTGGGGGAGGCATTTGTCACAGGCAGTTCTGCCTTTTGTCTCCCTCACTCACATAGAGAACAAAATATGTGTTATATTGAGGTGCACGTTCATAATTTGTAATAAAAAGGACCTTTGACTCAAAATAATACCTGCACTGCATCATATTATTATGATAATAAGTTGTGAAGTAGTTTAACTTACCTGGGCAATATAGTATATGTTGAAACCACAACAAACTCCTTGGCTGTGGACTCTCTAAAAGTGTAATTATTATTAAAGAACAGGGTATTATGTAAACAATTTTAACATTTAGCATTCACAGCATCTATCTATCTATCTATTGCCGGACGCCTTACTGCTCTTTACGAGGGTGGCCACACACAAAACGCCCCCAAGCAGACCTAACCCCTGTGAGAAGGACAATCCGTGCCAGTTTACTGAAGGACTTACAGGATTGACCACTCAACTTAGGGTCCATCTAACTCCGAGGCATTCTATGTATATTTTTAGCACTATTTTTCTACAGTGGTGCGCGGCTAGTCCATCCACTAACCTGCTTCACCCTTAGGTGAGCAGTACGGATTTGTATAAGGTTTACTCCCCTAGACAGGTTGCCGACCAAGGCTGACGAGTCCCATCCACCCGGATTTGTATAAGGTTGTCTCCCCTAGATGGGTTGCCGACCAAGGCTAACGAGTCCCATCCACCCGGATTCACAGCATAAAATGAGAAATATTGGATTGAGAATAATATTCAGCAAATGTACGGTGTATACAGCCTAGTAGCTACAACAAATATAATGATGTTTAGGAACCAAATATCTTTTCACAAATATATGCTACCGTGTATAAATAAGTATCAAAAGTGCCCTTCGTTTATTGACGTGTTGCATGGAAAACCAAAATCTTTACCGATACTCTCATTGTTAGACAAGACGATAATCGAACCCGACACATTTCCGCTGCGTGTTTAACAATACCTCTACCAGTCCAGTAAAAATCTAATCTCTCTGGAAGACAGCCTAATTTAAGTATCATTATTACTATAAAGAATAATTAAGGTTTTTATCTTATGATCTATTTGGCCCAATATCAATTACATTGAAACCACCCATATACTAACTGGACATTAATTCTTAAAAGTAATTAAGGCCAATAATCATAATTTTTACATTAGGTGAATTCTAATATATTAATTATATACAAGATTCCTTAACCATTACATCTACCGGTATGTCCTATGTCATGGTCCTTAAGATTGTTGATTTGTTTAATATTCTCCTTGGTTGGTGTATATTTAAATGGTGTGGACGTTTGTTTGATTGTCTATGTGAATGAAGGAGACATAAGACAAAGCCGCCTGCAACAAGTGTCCACCCGAAGGTTGATAGACAGACAGACAAATCAAGGTAATTTAGGTTGTTGAATATGTGTGATGTAGGTTGCTAAGTGTAGTGAAATGAATAGGAGGTGTTTGTGGGAAGCAGCTGAATTACTCTGTGTAAGTGCGGCACAGACAGAAACAGCCAAATGAAACCGGTGTTGCAGCATCTCCTTATGCATATTTTAATCCAATTAACGCTACGATCATGAGGTTTTAACTCATTCGGTACTGGTGATATCCTTTGCATCATATTCTGGCAAATATTAGACGATATTATTAACCCCTTCTATACCGGCGAAGTCTCTATATTTTCATTCTTGCTACTATAAGACGATAGAAGTCAGTTTACAAAGAGCCTCCAGCAACTAACAGGCTTTGGGCTAGCTCACTTAACCTTACACCATAGATCCTTCTTAAACTGCACAATTTCGTCTACATGTAGCTAGAATACAATTAGAAAGACGTCGGCGGTAAAGAAGGGACTAAGCTAAAAAAGGGTGTCTTGGCTACTATATGAAATGTACAGACTATCGCAAATAACACCTTAACTACCAGATACTCTGCCTAATCTACATAAAATGTCTGATTATAGCTGTAGTGAATTATATTAGATGTCCCAGGTACTGAATGGCTAAATAAAAAGTGTCCTAGCTAAGGTTCACCCAGGTCCTCTGCTCTATGATATAGAAATTCACCTGCTACGCAACGACATCCCTTAAGCTACATCACTCGTGATTAATATAGATACAGAAATGTTATTTCTATAATTTTGTCATAGTTCAAGCATTATATTTTTACAAATTCCCACCGCCTTATGGTCAACTTATTTATTCGTGCCTTATTGAACATACTCAAATTTCATACCATATTGGCATATTATTTTGCCCCATGGTTAACCATGATGCAACAGACCCGAAATGATGATGGTGCATTTATTATATACATGCAATCCAATATATTATTTTATTGAACTGTTCTTACGTATTAGTTTATGTTAATCGAATTAACAAGAAGAACGAGACCCACCCTTTGCGGGCCCATCTTAACCACTCGGACAGAGGGAGAACCGAAGCACTCGCTTCATCATTTACAGGTGGCCTCAACCAACACTTTAATCTCACCCTCTTCAGTGAATGGAGAATAACTATATTAAGTTAAGAAGGAAGTACAACAATACAATGGCTTGATACAAGCTCAATTACCCATTATAAATACCACAGATCCTTCCTTGGCTGCATGAAATTGTCTAGATATAGCTAAACTAAAACTAAACCCAACCCTGGTACAGAAGGGGTTAATCTTGGGGGGAGCAGCACTCGTTAAGGCAGATGAAAAGCGCCAAATCTCCTCCAGTAAGAAAATAACATGCAAGTATGTGTAATGTGAGACACATTTAATGTCTGTGGCCGTGTGTTTGAGTCAATTAGTTACGAAACAAACGTGAATAGTTAAGTGTGGGTATACCGAAGTTAAGAGTTAGGTGAAAGGTTCAGGTTAATATTGAGAATACACACGTAACCATATATTTATAACTTTTAATATTCAATGAATTGAATCAAGGAACCTATATTATGTTTGTCAATTATATATTGTACTACTATATAAACTTTAACAGTGAAATCCATGCATACTCAAGACATTGGGATATATTGGCTTAGTTAATTATAGCTGAATTGACAAATGAGAGTGCAAAAGTAAATTCAAGTCTCAATTGTATCTGACTTAGATAACATAATTGAATGGGTTAACAAAGCTCTATCTTCGAATGGATCATAATGGATTATATTGTGCTAGGTTTGTATAAAATGGCAAATATGAACATGAACTATGTAACGTAATGCTTAATGAACGCTATATTTAATTTTAGAAAGATTTCATAAACACGCATACAAATACAATGATTCGATTAGGGAAAGGAGAAATAGAGAGAAGGAAGGGAAAGATTTATCATCCCGTTGTAATAGTGGTGGAAAGTGATCCATGGGAAGGAGTTTATAGACGTGAAAACAAGAAAGAAGGAAAGAAAGAGGGAAGGAGGGGCTTGGATGAGAGAGCATGGAAGAGTGGGGATGGAGTGGGGGGTGGGGTAAGCAATGTTACCAATACAATTCACAATTCTCTGGCAGGCAGGTGTAGCAGGACTTATGTCCACAATAGTACTTCCTAAGCTTCATAATATCGTCTAAATGCAGCTGAAATATACACACAACAGACTTCTCCGGTACTTTAAGGGGAAATGGGTCGTTTTTCTAGATTCCCTTCTCCCTCATGTTTAGCCCCATTAGTTTTCAGATTTGACTATGTTTGCCCCATTATTTTGTCGATGTTAAGACTTCGCCCCATTTTTGTGTCAATATTAAGACCTTTCGTGCTATTTAGGTGTAGATGTTTTTCCTGGCGATCGATAGTGAGCCTGTAATTTTGGAAGAACTATTTCCACCTAAAAATGTACAAAATAATCAAGAAGTGGGATCTAATGGATGTTTTTTTAAGTTTGATGGCTAGGGAGGAAACTAAAACAATAATAATAATTGATATATGAAGTAATCGACCAAAAAATAAACCCTTCCCCCTTAACCCCTTCTGTACCGGTGACGTATTTTTTATTTGATTTCAGCTGCATTTAGACGATTTTATGAAGCTTAGGAAGGATATATGATAGCTAAAAGAATTAATTAAGAAAGTCTATAGCCTTTGAATGGGTACACGTCCTTCCTATGCTGAACAAAATAGTCTAACAGTAGCCAGCATATAATAAAAAGTACATCACCGGTACAGAAGGGGTTAAGGGTTACAGTGTCCAAATCAATAGTTATTATAGGCCACACATTCTTCATCATAAACTGTCTCATTTATATTTTACTACAACTGTTTCTTGAGATAGTTCGAAGCTTGTTAATTGCTGGAGGCCCTTTTTATGTTGAATCAAATCGTCTAATAGTAGCCAGAATAAACATACAAAGACGTCGTCGGTACAGAAGGGGTTAACAGTCTCATTATCCCGGTGCTATACCCTGTATCAAAGACGTCGTCGGTTAACAGTCCCATTATCCCGGTGCTATACCCTGTATCAAAGACGTCGTCGGTACAGAAGGGGTTAACAGTCCCATTATCCCGGTGCTATACCCTGTATCAAAGACGTCGTCGGTACAGAAGGGGTTAACAGTCCCATTATCCCGGTGCTATACCCTGTATCAAAAAGATAGGCCAGAAATTCTTAACCCTAACCTATGTAACATAACATTGGCTAGAGCAAATGGGCTGACATTTTTCACACCTATTCCCTGGCTGACCCTTCCTGAATGGTAGAAATATTAGCTGGATTACTCTAGTCGTTTGTGATTTACGGAGGTTAATGTTCAAGAGTTGACTTACTTGGAACAGGAAATAGTACAGTGGCGCTAATAAGTCATCTCAGCTGTCTTTACTTCTGACTCGCTCTGTTCTGTATTAATGTCTGTCAGATGTTGAATAGGATGGGTACGTGTAGGAATATGTTTGTATATCTCACTCAAAAAGAAGAAATCGTGCGTAAAATTACTGCTACCAATTATTGATCAAAACATAATTGGTGCTGATACATCACTTATAAGGCCGACTGTACTATTTCTTAAGTCATAGCTGTGTAATGTCCCTCACACACATCATCAGTTAGGTTTCTGGTGGATTAATTATTTTAGCTGAACCTTTGAGGGGTGTAGGGCATATTTGTTTAGTCTATGGATACCGGTACATGTATTTATTTATTTGTTTAGTTTCCTCCCTAGATTCCATCAAGCTTAAAAAATACGCTCCCAAGACCCCCATTCGATATATATTTGTACATTTTTTCGGTAGAAAAATGTCCCGGCCTTCCCTCCTAAAATTATAGGCTCGCTATCGCTCGCCAGGAAAAGTCGACACCTAAAGGACACAAAAGGGTTGAAATGGGGCGAAAGGTCTTAAATTCGCCAAAATTAATGGGATAAACGTCCTAAAATTTCATAACAAATGGGGCTAATCATGAGGGAGAAGTGGGTCCAGAAAAACCCTATACCTCCTTTAAGTTATTGTAATCACTCCTGTTTGCGTGTTCGTTAATTATCTTCAGAGTAATGAGTATAAACTAGGCTAATTGTGGGGCACATTGGTATAATTTGTTTAACTAAAACTTAATGTATTTATTTTATTGATTTGCAGAAGTCTTCATTACATATAATGTTTTTTTTTATTGCAGAGGTAATCGTTGGTTGTAATATGTTTTATTGTTGTTTATATGGGTTTGTTATTATTGATAGTGTTCGGAATACTGTTGTTGATTTGATGATCGGGCATATATAAGACACAATATTAATTCTGTATATTGGTTTACAGGTGTTCTGGTGAGCCGCCGCTGTCAACGCTGGATAACCGTAGAGATCCTAGATGGTTTCTACAACAAGGAACAAGGCCGAACAAGGCTTAAATAGTGAACAAAACCAAGATCAATGAACAAGGAAAGATCAATTAGTGAACAATACCTGATCAACTAGTGTACAAAAGTAAAACAATATGCAAACCAGATAAATTACTGAACAATACTAGAACAATGAACTATACCAGATCAATGAACAATACTAGATCACGTACTGAACAATACTTTGAACAGTCGGTGAACAAGGGTGAATGAGTAAACAATTCCAGAGAGTCGTTGAACAAGAATAGATCAGTGAACAAATCATTCCAGAAAGATCCAAATCCCTCATGAATAACCAGAGAATTGTCCAAGATAAGCGAACACTCTCATCAATCCCTCTTATAGGATTAGTGAACAAAAGCAGATCAATGAACGAGCCTGTCATCCTTCCCGGAAGTTCAGCAAACAATCCTGAACCAACAAATACGGTCCAAATCCACCCTGTAGGATCAGCGAACAATCCTGAACCAGCAAATATGGTCCAAATCCACCCTGTAGGATCAGCGAACAATCCTGAACCAGCAAATTTGGTCCAAATCCACCCTGTAGGATCAGCGAACAATCCTGAACCAGCAAATATGGTCCAAATCCACCCTGTAGGATCAGCGAACAATCCTAAACCAGCAAATATGGTCCAAATCCACCCTGTAGGATCAGCGAACAATCCTGAACCAGCAAATATGGTCCAAATCCACCCTGTAGGATCAGCGAACAATCCTGAACCAGCAAATATGGTCCAAATCCACCCTGTAGGATCAGCGAACAATCCTAAACCAGCAAATATGGTCCAAATCCACCCTGTAGGATCAGCGAACAATCCTGAACCAGCAAATATGGTCCAAATCCACCCTGTAGGATCAGCGAACAATCCTAAACCAGCAAATATGGTCCAAATCCACCCTGTAGGATCAGCGAACAATCCTGAACCAGCAAATATGGTCCAAATCCACCCTGTAGGATCAGCGAACAATCCTGAACCAGCAAATATGGTCCAAATCCACCCTGGAGGATCAGCGAACAATCCTGAACCAGCAAATATGGTCCAAATCCACCCTGGAGGATCAGCGAACAATCCTGAACCAGCAAATATGGTCCAAATCCACCCTGTAGGATCAGCGAACAATCCTGAACCAGCAAATATGGTCCAAATCCACCCTGTAGGATCAGCGAACAATCCTGAACCAGCAAATATGGTCCAAATCCACCCTGTAGGATCAGCGAACAATCCTGAACCAGCAAATATGGTCCAAATCCACCCTGGAGGATCAGCGAACAATCCTGAACCAGCAAATATGGTCCAAATCCACCCTGTAGGATCAGCGAACAATCCTGAACCAACAAATACGGTCCAAATCCACCCTGTAGAATCACCGAACAAGGCCGGATCAGAGATGAAGACTTGATCAGCGAACGTGGCCTGAACAAAGATGAAGTAATTGATCATCGGACGAGCTCTGTTAGAGAATGATCAGGTCTCCAAGGTCTGCAGGCAGCTCTCACTGGGGGTGCATTGCCATCTCTAGCATGGGGTCGGCGGCAGTCGGAAGTCTTACTATCCTGGGATTTTTCCGTCGTTCCTGCTGAGCTGTGGGATATTCTGCACTTTCACCCAAGGTTAGAATCTTAAGTTCCCATTACAACCTATCTGTACAATCGCTATTCAGAGTTTGACCTACTTCGACTTCGGTCTCAAGGCACAATAACTATTAATCTTCTTTAACAAATACTGTAACAAAATTATATATCCTTTGGTACGTTAATATATATTACGCGTGATCGATACCATGCTTTCGACGAAGTGATATCTATAGTAAGAATATAGTTTCCGTAAAACAAAAGGAGGCATTGATTGCCAATCCTAACTATTACTCCAGCTAAAACTCCACTATCACAAATGTTATCATTCTAGCCTGGATAGATTGCAGGTATCATTATATTATTACCTAAAGGGTAAATATTATGTTAATTCACCCTCTGACTCCCGTATACCCTTACTAATCTGATTAAAATCAAGTACTAGCAAGAAAACAGAACAAAAATAAGTCATATTATCATGAGAGGGTTAATGTATTTCTGCATGTTAAGTCAAAATTGATAGTTCGCCCTTTGAGGATTATAACGCATTTTGATACTATATTTTGGCTATCATTTGACGATTTTATGCAGTTTAGGAAGGACCTTTAGGAATCTAAGAGTTCAAAGCCAACTCAATTATGCCTCCGACTCCCACAGATCCTTCCTAAGCTTAACCTATCTATATATCTATCCATCCATCTATCTACTTTGTTTTAGTTTGTCTTCTATCCATCCATCTATCTATCTATCTATCTCCTCTATCTATCTATCCGTCCATCTATTTACTTTGATTGTTTTCCTTCTATATCTATCTATATATCTATCTATCTATATCTATCTATCTATCTATCTATCTATCTCTATCATCTATTTATCAACATCTATTTATCTATTACACACATTTATTTGGTTATATATTTAAATTTATATTAGTGTCTTAGTTTCCTCCCTAGACGCTCATTAAGTTTAGAAATAACACCCCTAAGACCTCCCTTCAAGATAAATTTGTAAATTTTTCGATAGAAAACTTTAGTGTTATCATACAGGCTCGCTATCGCTCGCTAGGAAAAACATAGACACCTAAATGAACAAGAACGGTCTTAATATTGAAAACAATGGGGCGAAAGGTCTTAAAATCGCCAAACTAATTGGGCAAAGGTCTTAAAATCTGAAAAGGAATGGGTTAAATATAAGCGAGAAGGGGGTCCAGAAATAAGAGCCCATAAAGGTATCGCACAACACTGACAACTCGCTCCCTCATAAACACACTCGTATGTACTGTACACAGAAATACAACCTCCCCTCAGCTACATCGTTCCTTAACTGATTCAGTACCGGTGACGTCCTTCTCACTATATATTGGCGTTAGGCGATATTATTCAGTTTCCATCCAATTAACAGGCTTCCAACTATCTCCATGAACCCCTTTTACTACCCAGATCCTCCTTTAACTTCACAAAATCGTCTAAATATAGCTATATAAGAGATTGTCGGAACAGATGGCGTTAGTGTTGGGGCTTGTACTGGAATAATATCACAACATTTGACCACTAGCGTGTCTCAGGCTATAAGGAAGTTGGAGCCGTAGACGTTATTTAGCAGAATTATGCAGCTAAAATACGATCGTAGAACATTTATAAACACTTACAATCAAATTCATTTTTTTTTTTATCCATCAGAAAAGTTCATTACTATTGCATTCATGTTTTATATGGATGCTTACGGCTCCATTTTCCTTATTACCTGAAGATTACAAGGGGTAATTAAAGTGTCCATAATCTAGCCATTTAAAGGTATATTGATGGTAATAACTGTAAAGTCAGTGAAAATAGGTTAGTCTAAACTGAACAAGATGCGGAAATACACTTAGGCTACCAGCCTAAAGTTAGTCTCGTGGAAACGTGTCTGTCTAGAACCCAAGGGCCTGGGTTCGCGCCCTGGGTGCAGATTTTAGGGATACTGTTTTCGCATCAAAATGGGGGATATTATGGTATTTTTGTTTTAACCCTTCCTGTACCGGCGACGTCTGTTATATTTTATTCTAGCTATATTTGGACGATTTTATGAAGCTTAGGAAGGATCTGTGATAGTTAAAGGGGTTGATTGAGATAGGTTAGTTCGAAGCCTTATCATGGCTAGAGATACTTCCTAAACTGAATAAAATCGATTAGTATTAGCCAGAATAAAGTAAAAAAGGATGTCGACGGTACAGAAGGGGTTAATAATCATGGAGGATTTTGCTTGCTTTGTCATTTTCGAGCAATGTATTTTAGCGTGTCCCTTAGGCTAACAAAAACACCTTCCCAGACTTCCTTCAAAGTAAAACAATGCCCTTCCAGACCCCCTACAAGAGAAATGTGTAAATTTTTTCGATAGCAATATGTTCCGGACTAGGTCTAATTTCTTCTAAGTTACAGGCTCGCTATCGCTCGTCAACTGATTGGGGTGAAGCGTCTATAATCGCCAAACTAATGAGGTGAAGCGTCTATTATCGCCAATCTAATGGGGTTAAACGTCTTAAATTCACCAAACTATCCTATATGGGAATAAAACGTTGAGCAATACTTTTAAGGCCGGATTTACCTTGCTGGGACTAATGTGTCTGTGTAGTCAGCATGTTAGCAACTCCATGTAACACAAGGGTAGTCCGAAATAGTGACCACTAAGCTCTGTAAATAAATATGGGTTAGAGCAAAATATGGCCTCTGCATATCCCCTCATCACCATTCCTTAGTCTCCCTCTTCTCCTTATCTTATCCCCATCTCTCCTCCCCACTATCCTCTCTTCTCCCCGCTCACCAACCTTAACCTTTTCCTCATAACCCCTCCTGCTTATCTCTCAATTTGCCCCCCCCCCCCCCCCGATTATCTCCCAACTCTACTCTCGACTATTCTTCTCCCCCACCCTTCCATCCAAACCTATTCCTCATCACCCCAGCTACCTCTCCCCTTACCCCCCCTCTTCCCCAAGCCTCACCCCTTATTCTGTCTCTCTCCCCCCCCCTCCCCTCCCCCACTGCCTAGTCTTTCCTGCTTTCCTGTCTTTACCTTCCACTTTGTACCAAATTCTATGTTAGAATTAAGTCCGGACTGCCTAGTAGGAACGCAAGGTCTGTGCAGTCTGTGTTCCGATGTAAGTCTATGTAACTCCTTTCCCCACCCACTCCCGCCCGTCCGCCCACCCTATTCTTCGCTTCTATGTAAGTCTATGTAACTACTTTCCCCGCCCACTCCCCGTCTGAATATAATTTTGCCATTAAGGGGGGAAGGGTATATTTATTGGTTGATTGTTTATTATGTTTTTAGTTGCCTCCCTCGGCCTCCATCAAGCTTAAACACACATACTCAAGATCCACCTTTGTAAAAACAATCGGTAGATAAATGTCCCGGCCGAAGGCCGGTTCCAAATAATTTATGGGTTGTTTTTCTGGATCCCCTTCTCCCTCATGTTTAGCCCCATTAGTTTTCAGATTTTATGATGTTTGCCCCATTAGTTTGTCGATTTTATGACTTTTCGCCCCATGTCTTTGTCAATATTAAAACCTTTCGTGCTATTTAGGTGTCCATTTGTTTTCCCCTGGCGAACGAAAGTGAGCGTGTAATTTTTCTACCGACAAAATGTCCAAATTAATCTACAACGGGGATCTAATGGATGTTTGTTTTAAGTTTGATGGAGGATTAAGGAGGAAACTAGAAAAATAAGGAATAAATGCAAAAATCAACCAAAAAGTGAACCATTTAAGGGGAGATTTCCACTTGAGGGATTTTTTTCTTGACTCCTTTCTCCCTCATGTTTAGCCCCATTGCTTTTCTAATTTTAAGACGTTTGCCCCTATTATTTTGATGATTTTAAGAACCTTCAACCCATTTCTGTCAATTTTAAGACCTTTCGTACCATTTATGTGTACTGTATGTTATCCTGGCGAGCGATAGCGAGCCTGTAATTTAAGAGGAACCGGCTTTCAGCCGGGAAATTTTTCTACCGAAAAATGTACAAATTTATCTTGAAAGGGGCTCAAGGGGGTGTAATCTTAAGCTTGAAGGATATCTAGGGACCAAACTAAAAACCTCCCCTTAAGGAAGCCTCGTGAGCAGATAGTCTACAGTCTCTCCCTTGCTTTAATATCCAAACCCGTCTGGACCCAATGTCACTTTAAGGAGATAGCTGTTATTTGGTTGTATTTATTTATATATTAATATTTTAGTTTCCTCCTCAGACTTCCATTAAGCTTAATTTATTTTCCTCAAGATCCCCCTTCGGAGATAGATTTGTAAATTTTTAGGGAGCAATCGACACCTAAATGGCACGAAATGTCTTCATATTGATAAATAAATGGGACGAAACTTAAAATCACCATACTAATAGGGTGAACGTCTTGAAATATCAAAGGTAATGGGGCTAAGCATGAGGAAGAAGGGGGTCCAGATAAAGCAACTACCATTACCCCCTTGCATTAATGTTTCCACTTCTTCCATGACCGACTATTCTCATTGTTCTCAGAGTTTTCAGTTGTTTAATAGAGTGTTTATAACTTTAATTAATTATGTGTCACACGAGCACTTCAGCGCCACAGTATCCAAGTAAAAAAAAAAAAAAAAACACACACACACACACACACACACACACACACACACAGGTAAAATGGACTCTACTATATGCGAATTTTCTCTTTTGTTGTGTCTTATTTCCTCTCTTATGAGATCCGAAACGTGTACAGATCAATTTAAGAAACAAATATATGGCAACATATAATAGCTTGTAGCGGATTGAAGGCTCCGATACATGTAGCCGATATACGCGTGTGGGTCGCTGGCTGTAATCATAAAGTACATATTAACATGACCACCTTTCCCTTGCAGGTACTGATCTGGCCATCCATGTGTCTTACCAGTGCGTCAGACCTCTTAGGATTTGTGGATTACAACTGCTGCTTGCTTCGCCACCACCAGGTACTTAGCTTTCTTATGCTTTCCACCTTTCCCTATTTGTTTAACATGATACCGTACGTTTTATGTTATATTTTGGTTATCTTTAGATCACTTTATTTCGTTTGGTGAAAGTCTGTGGGTTTCAGAGATAGTTTGTTTCCCTTTGATTCCCAGAGGACCTCAGTATTCTTAATCCCTTTTGGACGATGACGTAATTTCCATCATATCCTGGTTCCTATTAGACGACTATATATTTACTATATAAAGGGCACTTATGTCTGTGTTTGCTCACCAACTACTCCCTCAGTTTTCAAGATGGAGAGCCCATACTTGGCATGCATTCTAAAGGGGTGCCAAAATAGGTTTTAAGTCGGGGGGGGGGGGGGGGGGCTCCCACTCTCAGTTTTCGAGGACAGAGAGCCCATACTTGGCATGCATAGTGCTTACTAAGGGGGTGACAGAATAGGTTTTATGTGGGGGGGGGGGGGGGGGGTACAATCTCAATAAATCTTCGGAATATAATGGGTTATAGACTACGTGATATTTTTGCGGTTTAGAGATTCGAACTTGGGGGTTGGTTCGTTTTCCGATAATGGGTCCCTTACTGCAAAGTTCCATTTTCGTGTCAAGTCCAGATCTACTGTAGTCCAGATCTACTGTAGTCCAGATCTACTGTAGTCCAGATCTACTGTAGTCCAGATCTACTGTAGTCCAGATCTACTGTAGTCCAGATCTACTGTAGTCTATGCATTGGTCTTTCTTAAACTGCATAAAATCGTCTCATTTTAGCCAGAATCGAAGGTATAACGCCGTGCCTAGTAGTGGTGATGGGGCTAAATGAAGATTGCATAACACAACACCTACCACTGTCATACCACCATTTCTGATTGAATCCTTCCTTGTGGAAGCGAAGATGTGTAATCATAGCCACAATAAACATGCAAAGCTTTTCAATATTCATAAAGCATCACAGTAAATTTGGATAAACTTCCTTGGTATAGTCTTGTTATGGTGGTTCAGGGGAAGGGGTAGTTAGGCCATCAGCTTGTAATCCAATATAATCACATTGAGGGCGAACAGTGTCAAACTAGTCCCAATATTTACCCTTAACCCCAGCCCACCTCGCTTTTTTTATCTTTATCTCCCTCTCTTTTTGGTTGTTTTAAGATGTTTACCCACATCCAGGTGTCAATATTTTCCTGGCGAGCTACCGGTAGTGAGCCAGTATATATATTTTTTTGTTTTGACAGCAAGCTAAATTTGTACATTTTTCGATGAAAAAATGTCTCCGGCGAAGCCGGATTTCTCCATACAACGCTGGCTCGCTATCGCTCGCCAGGAAGAAATCAAAACCTGGATGGGGATAAACGTCTTAAAACAGTTGGCTGAATGAGGCCGAATGGATACAAGCCAGGGAAAGAGAGAAAAGGAGAGAAAGATAAAAAAAACGGTGACCCCCCTTAAAATGTATGAATAATGTTGTTGATATAATTGGCATGACCCATAGGGGTTTGCCTGGTGTACAGGAAGTGTTACTATTCATTGCAAGGTAAACATAACTCTACAGTACAGGCAACATTATTTAGTACATTGCCAGGTAAACATAACTCTACAGTATAGGCAACATTATTTAGTACATTGCAAGGTAAACATAACTCTACAGTATAGGCAACATTATTTAGTACATTGCAAGGTAAACATAACTCTACAGTATAGGCAACATTATTTAGTACATTGCAAGGTAAACATAACTCTACAGTATAGGCAACATTATTTAGTACATTGCCAGATAAACATAACTCTACAGTATAGGCAACATTATTTAGTACATTGCAAGGTAAACATAACTCTACAGTATAGGCAACATTATTTAGTACATTGCAAGGTAAACATAACTCTACAGTATAGGCAACATTATTTAGTACATTGCAAGGTAAACATAACTCTACAGTATAGGCAACATTATTTAGTACATTGCAAGGTAAACATAACTCTACAGTATAGGCAACATTATTTAGTACATTGTTCATATAATAACCTTTGGTAATTGCTATTGAGTACCAATATTTGCTTTTGAAAGTGAACCAAAAAGTATATGATGAGAACGTTAAGGGGAGAGATTTAGTTTGTTCCCTACATTTTCATCAAGCTTAAAATTACACCCGCTAGACCCTGTTTCAAGATAAATTTTTACATTTTTCGGTAGAACAATTTCCCGGCTAAAAGCCTGTTCCTCTTATATTTTTACCTCATAAGCTGCCTGACCAGTGTTAAGGATACATGTTGAGGGAAAACGCGCTCGTGTGATACCGTGCACATACCGATTTTGATGAGTTCTTTTGCATTTATCTGGTGTCGTCCCAGTTTTGGTTTGTTTATTTTGCAAGTTTTACAGGGGATAGGGTTTTGCTTGGGGGAATTTTGTGTATGGCCACCCCCATTAAGGGGAGTAAGGCGTCTGGCAATAGATAGATAAATCGATAGATACATTATAATGTAGAAGGCGGACACGAAGGGCTCTCAAGGCAATCATCGAGGCATATTATGAAAAATGTTCCTGACCGATGAAGACTCTCCGGGTTATCTATCTATCAGAGTTTGGCACGCTCATGAAGGAACCCGTCAATGAAAAATGAGGGCCAGATAATGGAAGATTTATGAGGTTCTTAAGGGGAGACTGACCGTTTGTTTGGTCTATTAATTCATGTATTCATATATTTTTTTAGTTTCCTCCCTAGACCTCCATCAAGCTTAAAAAAAAAAAACCTAGACCCCCTTCAAGATAAATTTGTACATTTTTCGGTAGAAAAATGTCCCGGCCAAAGGCCGGTTCCTCTTAAAATTGCAGGCTCGCTATCGCTCGCCAGGAAATAATCGAGACCTAAATGGCACGAAAGGGCTTAAATTTGACAACGAAATGGGGCGAAAGATGTTAATATCTCAAAACTAGTGGGGCTAAACATGAGAGAGAAGGGGGTCCATAAAAACGGTCTGCCTCCCCTTAAGCCACTGTCACACGAGCGATATTTCCGTCAATTTTCCACGAGCAAGTTTTGTTCTCGTTATAATTCTGGACTTTTTTATGCACTGGTATCGGTAACTAGACTGAAGGTATATTATGTTAGGCGGTTCGAATTCTGATAAAGTGGCATTTTTGAAGCGGCCAGACCATAATTGCCCGTAAAAATTGCTAGAAAAACGGCTCGTGTGACTCCGGCTTTATGCCCGGGAGAATTTCTATGACGCTTGAGCCAGGACGAGGGAGGAGAGAAAGATAAAAAATAGACGGTCCCCTTAAGTACCGAGGGAAGGAAGAATGATGGTATGTTAATTAGTTCAAGGCCGCACAGTTGGTTAGGGAGCCCACCTCGCTTTTTTTCTCTTTCTCTACCACACTCTTTGGCTTGTATCCATTCGGCCCTATTCAGCCTACTGTTTTAAGACGTTTACCTCCATCCAGGTGTAAATATTTTCCTGGCGAGCTAGCGGTAGCGAGCCAGCATATATATATATTTTTGTTTCGACAGCAAGCTAAAATTTTAAATTTTTCGATAGAAAAATGTCTCCGGCGAAGCTGAATTTCTCCTAATAACGCTGGCTCGCTATCGGTCGCCAGAAAGAAATCAACACCTGGATGGGGATAAACGTCTTAAAACAGTTGGCTGAATGGGGCCGAATGGATACAAGCCAGGGAAAGAGAGAAAAGGAGAGAAAGATAAAAAGAAAGCCGGTGATTGTCAATACGAGGGAAGGAAGAATGATGGTATGGTAATTAGTTCAAGGCCACACGTTGGTTAAGGGGAGATCTCCACTTGAGGGATTTTTTTCTTGACCCCTTTCTCCCTCATGTTTAGCCCCATTGCTTTTGATACTATAAAACGTTTGCCCCATTAGTTTAGCAATTTTAAGAACTTTCACCCCATATTATGACCTTTCATGCCATTCAGGTGTCGATTTTATCCTGGCGAGCGATAGCGAGCCTGTAATTTAAGAGGAAGCGGCCTTCGGCCGGGACATTTTTCTACCGAAAAATGTACAAATTTATCTTGAAAGGGGTCTAGGGGGTGTAATTTTAAGCTTGATGAAAACGTAGGGAACAAACTAAATACCTGCCCTTAACCCCTACTGTAACATCGACCATTTGTACTGTAATGAACAAACTAAATACCTGCCCTTAACCCCTACTGTAACATCGACCATTTGTACTGTAATGAACAAACTAAATACCTGCCCTTAACCCCTACTGTAACATCGACCATTTGTACTGTAATGAACAAACTAAATACCTGCCCTTAACCCCTACTGTAACATCCACCATTTGTACTGTAATGAACAAACTAAATACCTGCCCTTAACCCCTACTGTAACATCCACCATTTGTACTGTAATGAACAAACTAAATACCTGCCCTTAACCCCTACTGTAACATCGACCATTTGTACTGTAATGAACAAACTAAATACCTGCCCTTAACCCCTACTGTAACATCGACCATTTGTACTGTAATGAACAAACTAAATACCTGCCCTTAACCCCTACTGTAACATCGACCATTTGTACTGTAATGAACAAACTAAATACCTGCCCTTAACCCCTACTGTAACATCGACCATTTGTACTGTAATGAACAAACTAAATACCTGCCCTTAACCCCTACTGTAACATCGACCATTTGTACTGTAATGAACAAACTAAATACCTGCCCTTAACCCCTACTGTAACATCGACCATTTGTACTGTAATGAACAAACTAAATACCTGCCCTTAACCCCTACTGTAACATCGACCATTTGTACTGTAATGAACAAACTAAATACCTGCCCTTAACCCCTACTGTAACATCGACCATTTGTACTGTAATGAACAAACTAAATACCTGCCCTTAACCCCTACTGTAACATCGACCATTTGTACTTCATTCTAGCTATATTTAGACGATGTTGAGTAGTTTAGGAAGGATCTGTGGTAGTTAAGAGGGTTGATTGAGATAGTTCGTAGCCTGTTAATTGCGGGAGGCACTATTTAAACGGTATGTAATTGTCTAATATGAGCCTGAATAAGTTAACATGACGGCACCGGTACTGAACGGGTTAAAGGGAGATTTCCGCTTGAGGGATTTTTTCTGGACTCCCTTCTCCCTCATGTTTAGCCTCATTGCTTTCGAGATTTTAAGACGTTCTCCCGATTAGTTTCGCGAGTTTAAGAACTTTCGCCCCATTTAGGTCAATTTTAAGACCTTTCGTGTCATTTAGGTGTCGATTTTACCCTGACGAGCGATAGCGAGACTGAAATTTAAGAGGAACCGGCCTGTGGCCGGGAAATTATTCTACCGAAAAAATTACAAATTTATCTTGAAAGGGGGTCTAGGGGGTGTAAATTTAAGCTTGATTGAGGTCTAGGGAACATACTATAAACCTCCCCTTAAAGAAATCATAACACAGGCCTATAGTCTGTTTTTCTACCTCATACATAACATACACACTCTAACCATTATACCATCAAGACAGTATAAGAGTGTGTTGAACCCAGGATACCTCATACATAACATACACACTCTAACCATTATACCATCAAGACAGTATAAGAGTGTGTTGAACCCAGGATACCTCATACATAACATACACACTCTAACCATTACACCATCAAGACAGTTTATAAGAGTGTGTGTGTGAAACTAACCTAACCTGGTAACCCCGCCAAATTCTTGTTACGATCCTACAATGCTGAACCCAAGAGATTAAAATTCAAGCAAGGGCAACTAGCATGCTGTTGCGTTTCAGAAGGCCAAAAGGGTTAATGTCTCAGATAATCACAAATTAATGAATTCTAATTTTCGTATTAATTTTAATATAATATATATATATATATATATATATATATAGTAACGTAACTTAACGAAAGCTGAGGAGGTGTCTTGAAAATTCTGCAGGGTGTTGTCGAGGTCCCTCTTAACCCCTTCTGTACCAGTGACGTATTTTAAATTGTGCCCTAGCTATATTTAGACGATTTTGTGCAGCTTAAGAAGGATCTGTGGTAGTACAAAGGTTAGGTGAGATTTCGAAGCCTGTTATTGTTGGAGGATTTTGTGCAGTTTAAGAAGGATCTGTGGTAGTACAAAGTGTTAGGTGAGATGGTTCGAAGCCTGTTAATTGTTGGAGGATTTTGTGCAGCTTAAGAAGGATCTGGTAGTACAAAGTGTTAAGTGAGATAGTTCAAAGCCTGTTAATCGGTGGAGGCCCTTTTTTAACTGAATATAATCGTCTAGTAGTAGCCAGAATAAAGTTAAAAGGACGGTGCCGGTACTGAAGGGGTTAAACACTTCTACACTGCTGGCTGACATATTTCTTGGACACAGGAAGGCTGTTAAGGGGAGATGGGTCGTTTTTCTGTATCCCCTTCTCCCTCATGTTTAACCCCATTAGTTTTGAGATATTAAGATGTTAGTTTCATTAGTTTGGTTATTTTGAGACCTTTCGCCCCATTTCTTTGTCAGTATTAAGACTTTTCGTGACATTTAAGTGTCGTTTTTTTTCCTGGCGACCGATAGCGACCCTGTCATTTTGGCCGGAACATTTTACTACCGAAAAATGTACAAATTTATCTAGAAGGGGATCTAATGGATTTTGTTTTGTTTTAAAGTTTGATGGAGTTCTAGGGAGGAAACTAAAAGTAAATAAATGAATATATAAATTAATAGACCCCCAAAAATAACCTGTCCCCTTAACTTAACCCTTTGAGAACCAGCGATGTGTGACATTTTGTATTCCAGCAATATTGAGACGATATTATGCAGCTTAGTAAGGATCTGTGGTGTTCAAAGGGGTTTACCGGTTGAGATAGTTCGAAGCCTTAGTATTGCTAGAGGTCCTTCCCAAGCTGATTAAAATCGTCTAAAAGTTTCCCGAATATGATAAAAAAGGACGTCCTTGGTACTGAATGGGTTAACCCTTTCAGTACGATGACCCCTTTTTACCTTTAATTCTGGCTAAAATTAGACGATGTTATGCAGTTTGAAACGGACCTGTGTTATCCAGAGGGTTTATTGATATGGACGTATGTACCCCTTGGAGTCCTAGAGGTAGATTATAACCTAAAGAAAATCGGGTAATGGTAACCAGATTATGATGAAAAGGACGTCCCTGATACTGAACGGCTGAATGCTGAAGTTAGGTACAGTCGCAATCCCTAAAAGTAAGCCCCCTCGACTCGAGAAATTTTGGTATCCCGGGTCTTTCTGGATGACAGGTAAACGTGGCACAAACGAACACACTCCACTCTGATTTACCACAGGTGGCTCGAACAGCAATATGAACCCTTGATGGGTTTTGATGTATCAACGTTAGTTTTTGCTTTCCATTGCTATCAGTTATTTAATTAAAGGTCACCAGCCAAATGAAATATTGCACAATTATTTGTGTATAAACAAAATTCACAAATACATTTCTCATACGGCTATATTTAGCTTGAAAAGCATGAATTTTGAAATAGTTCAAACAAATTCCTCAAAGCGTCCGAAACCTACAAGTTCAAAATAGAATACACTGTTTAAGCAATACTATTTATATTAACAATTAAGACACTATTTTTTAACTAAGGTCATAATGCAATGAATAGGTATGAAGATTGGCCAACTATATTCAATCCAAGCTACAGTAGGCTATATCGCATCCCGAAGTCACAAGATCGAATCGACTCCTTCAGAAATAAAAAGCTTGATTATTATACTCCGGGTAATTCTATTTTGTATTTTAAAACTTTGCTAAAGTGCTTTCCAAAATATATAATAACAAATATTTTAACAGCTTCAATGTGTTATAAAGGGATTAGTCCATTCATTATCAGAAAGATTACTATTTGTCTGTGCAATTTCGTCCGTGAGGGATTAGGGAAGCCTTTCTGTGGTATTTTAATATGACAGAAAATTCTGAATAAACATAATTCATCATGCAACACATGTCTACTGTTTGCTACAATACAAAACCTGCGCAATACCTGACTACCGTAGGTAAAACGAAATGTGATATATTGCATAAATGTATGCGCACTCAACACAGTTTTGTCGTACTCCATTCATTATTAACTATTCCTGCACCGGTTCCACCAGATCACCTTATTGAGTTTTGCTCCTTCCCTCTTACTTTCTCTAATACAGCAGCGTTGCAAAAATACCATTAACACTTATCCAATCTAACATATGTAGTGAAGTATATACAGTATATTTATTTTGTATTGTATATGAGGGAGACAAAAGGCAGAACTGCCTAGTCTGCCTGTTACGAGTGCCTCCCCAGAGTTAAAAGGGTGTTAGAGCCAATATCAAGGAACGGTCCAGCCCAAATGCCTGGATACTCGGAGTTTGAAGGCATTTAATTCATAGGATGAGGGACAGATGGGTTCAGGGAGAGAGTTCCAGAGCTCACCTATTGAATAGACAAAAAGACTGGGAATAGGTTGGCTCTTGAGTTGGAGAGTTGCACAGAGTACAGTATATTATGCTCATGAACGGAAGCTCATATTAAACAACATAATGATTGAAGGAAATTGATGGAATATTAATACACGTTAAGCTGTATAACTTAGAAGTTATCCCCTTGTGGATCACGACGCATTGTTGACAGTTTATTCCGCTTATAGTTTGAGGAGTAGCATGGAAGTCAAAGGATTTAATGAGTATTTTCCTTGTAATACCAACAGATCTACCACAAGTTGCATAACATTGAGTTGTGATAACAAGAACAAACGGTTAAAATGCATCGTAAATCTTCAAAGAGTTAAATTAGTCGAGAATGGGATTTCTTTACATATATACTTATTTCAAAGTTATTATAAAGCCGATTGCGTCACATTAGTCATTACATTACTGCGTTTGTAAATGAATAACTTTATTTTATCCTCCCCTCAAACTAACCCTTATGTCCCCTACTAACTTCCTAGTCCTGCCACGGACATTAGTTCCAGGGCAGTAGTTCCCTTTCCAATGTTCCCTTACCCACTCTAAACCACTGTTTGGACACTTGATCCTCAGTGTTTTGGAGGACAAGCAGCCTAGAAGGGTCACTAGATCTGTTGTTGCTTGATTTCCTTTGTACTCCTTTGTACTCCTTTGTACATTACTTTCATCTAGCATTTCAACATGCTGTAATTACGGGGTGAATATAATACCCTGGAAAATAATTAAGAAGTTTTTAATTAGTAAATAATATTGGATAAAAGCAGAGTTTATTTGTTTTCCTCATGGGAGCTACTTCATTCTGCCACGAACTCTCTTCAAAAGTCAATAGTATCGCAAAAATAGTGGATTATTGAATCATGAGGATTTAAATATGAGCTAGATTAAAAAAAAAGTTTAAAGTAACAAGATGGAATGCAATAATATTATTTGGTGAAATAATATATTAACATATGCAATATTTTTGCTATTATTCAACACCTTATAGTATCATTCCATTATCTCTCTCTCTCTCTCTCTCTCTCTCTCTCTCTCTCTCTCTCTCTCTCTCTCTCTCTCTCTCTCTCTCTCGGCTACATATCTGAATTGGCTTGGTTCTTCACTTCTACCAACCCATTTGTTGTTGTCGAGTTTTATTATTATTATGTTAATGATTTCCAAGTTAGTTCATATATACAAAGCTCTTAACCCTTTCAGACTCATATGACGCAGTGCCAGATTAGCAATAAGAAATAGAGTTCTCTCACTCTTATAATTACCTCTCCAAAATTAATGTTCTGCCCACAGCTAACTCAAAGACAAACTGCAGAGGTTGAAGTAACTAAACTAAAGGTTTCTAAATACCCCTGATGGTAACAAAGACTTTAAAGTATCCCTAATAGGCTCAAAATCGCGTCATATGTCGGAGAGGGTTAATGTATAGTGACAGGTCAGGAACAATTTTACTATTCCTAGAGCTGAAAACTTAAGATCATACATTTTACCTAGAGATATGGTGGTATGCCTGAACAAAGTGAGCTGTGCATGTTACCAGTCTAGGAAGGTAAGGTCTTCCTAAAGAATCATGGTAATCTCTACCTAGTGTCAGAGGGCAATAGAAGCTAAAATATTTTCAAATTAGGGAAAGGTGGGTTTGGGAGAGCGTAGTTTAGCAGGACACACAGGATTATCGACTGTATAGATTACCATCAATAGAGAGGAATAGAGTATGAAGTTAATACACGGGTTGCCAGTTGTTCTAAATGTCATCAATAAAGCTTGGCCACTAATTGCTTCAATGCAGTGAATATAAGTAATTATTTTATCTATTGATTCACAGACATAAACAACGTCCATACTCAACCATTATCAATATGCCTCGTTTGGGTCGGTAGGCCTAGTGCAGATTTCTGTGTCCAGTTATACAACTTAAAGTAATTTACATCCTGCGAAAATAAGAAACATACTGTGGTTGCAGTCAACCACAGAAGGTTCATATGGCTGTTCGAACTTCTGTTTCATTTGAGCGGAGTGTGTTCGTTTGTGCGTTCCCAAGCTTACCTATGCCGTTCAGAAAGACCCTAGCTAATTTTATTGTTAGCATCGAGGGGGCTTACTTTTAGGGATTGAGACTGTACCAGACAATATAAGGGGCTAGTGGCTGGTTTTTTGGTCTATTAATTAATTTGACCATATATTGTTTAGTTTCCTCACTAGACCTCCACCAACCTTAGAAAAACACCTCCTAGATCCCCTTTCAAGGTAAATTTGTACATTTTTCGGTAGAAAAATATTCCGAACGAAGGCCAGTTCCTTTTAAAATTATAGGCTCGATCTCGCTAGTCATGAAAAAATTGACACCTAAATGGGACGAAATGTCTTAAATTTGACAACGAAATTGGGCGAATGGTGTTAAAATCACCAAACTAATGGGCCGAACGTCTTATAATCTCAAACCAAATGGGGCTCAACACGAGGGAGAAAGGGGACCAGAAAACCGACCCATCTCCCCTTAAAGGGAATGCATGACCATGGCCCTTGGAAGATTGTGATGCAATTTAACAGTTTATTCTGGCTATCATTGGACGATTTTATGCAGTTTAGGAAGGATCTGTGGGGGTGCTAAGGGTACAGACTATCTCCATCAACCCTCTGACTTCCACACACCCTTCCTAAGCTGACTAAAATCGTCTATCAATAGCCAAAAAACATAAAAGCAGTGCATCATCGATTCTCAGAGGGTTAAGGGGGAGGTAGTCGCTTTTTCTGGACCCCCTTCTCCCTCGTGTTTAGCCCCATTAGCTTTCCACACTTAAGATGTTTGCCCCATTAGTTTGTCGTTTTAAGACCTTTCGCCCCATTTCTTTGTCGATTTTTTTTCCTGGCGAGCGATAGCGAGCCTGTAATTGTGAAGGAACCGGCTTTCGGCCGTGACATTTGTCTACAGAAAAACGTACAAATTAATCTTGAAGAGGGATCTAATGGATATTTTTAAAGTTTGATGTAGGTCTAGGGAGGAAACTAAAAAATATATAAATATATAAATAAATAGACCCCCAAACAATAACCACTGTCCCCTTAAGTCATGTCTCATTTGTCATTAAGTTTGGCTTGCTCTGTACTGTATTAATGTCTGTCAGATGTTGAATAAGGTGCATATACTGTATGTGTAGGAACATGTTTGCATGTATCACTCTATGTTTACTGTATATATGGATGGAGTCATGAAAGAAATACTAGGAAGAGCAGTGGATGTTGGTGTATCGCTGAAAAGGGAAGAAATGAGTGGAAGCTGCCTATACGTACTGCTGTTTGCGGATGATACAGTTCTGATGAGTGATAATGAATGGGAGTTGCAGGGTCTGGTAAATGAGCTTGGAACAGTGTGCGAAAAACGGAATTTGAAAGTAAATGCGGGGAAGAGCAAGGTTATGGTCTTCGAAATGGATGAAGTTACAGAGTGGGAGGTGAAGTTAAACGGTCAGGCTATGGAGATTGTCACCTCTTTTAAGTATCTGGGCAGTGTGTTGAGTAAAGATGGGACTATGGATGAAGAAGTGCGGGAGAGGGTGCAACAGGGGAAGAGAGTTGTAGGAACGTTGAAAGCAGTAACAAGAAGTAGAGTGGTCAGTATGGAAGTGAAGACGTCCTAGCATGACAGTGTGGTAATCCCGACACTAACTTATGGAAGCGAAGCATGGACGTTCGGGAAGAGACTCAGACCAAGAGTGAGAGCGGTGGAAATGCGTTACTTGAGAAGTGTGTGCGGAGTTACATGGAGGGATAGACAGACGAATGAGGAAGTAAGAAGGAGGTGTGGTGTGGAGGCGATGTGCTGAAAAGTGTGAAAAGGAACAACTTGAGATGGTTCGGCCATATGGAACGTATGGGAAGCGAGAGAATGACTAAGAGGGTGTACGAGAGCGAGGTGGAAGGACAGAGAGGGAGAGGTAGACCGAAGGAGAGGTGGAAGGATGGAGTGAGGAAGTATATGAATGAAGGCGGTGCTGGTCTGGAGGAGGGATGTCTACTGACTGGGGACCGAGGTGCATGGGGGCGGTTCGTTCGTGGCCACCTCTTCGGGGATCACGGCGTCAGGCAATAGACAGATAGATAGTTTAATCAAGTTTAGATATTGCTGATACCAATTATTGATCAAAATATACTTGGTGCCGATACATCACTTATTAGCGCGACTGTACATTGGGAAGATAAATTTAGTGCCGTGAATATTGAAACCCCTTCTGTACCAGGGACGTCTTTTATATTTTATTCTAGCTATATTTATACGATTTTCTGCAGTTTAAGAAGGATCTGTGGTAATAAAAAGGGTTAAGTGAGATAGTTCGAAGCCTGTTAATTGCTGGAGATGTCTTTTTCATTTTTTTCTAGCTATATTTAGACGATTTTATGCAGTTTATGAAGGATCTGTGGTAGTAAAAAGGGGTAAAGTTAGATATTTCGAAGCTTGTTAACTGCTGGGGGTCCCTTTTAGACAGAATAAAATTGGCAAATAGTATATATGTACGTATATACTCAGGCACATACCCCATAGCTGTGGGTGGCCGACTCCAGAAAGAGCCCGAACTGAAACAACACTTAAAGTTTCAATTATCAGGATCTGGGACCACTTTCGCGTTCCCTCGCCCCTTTCCCTGTCTCGTCTAGTAGGTGAATTTGACAAAGGGAGGGAGATTCCTAGCCTCTCACCCTCAAGTAAGAAATGTAGTACAGGAAACGAGACCGACAGAAACGGCTAAGGCTGGGTAGAGGATGCCAAACCTCACTCTGGATAGGACCAGCCCTCACCCTGGTATCCCTCACACTAGCCAGAATAAAGTTTATGAAGAATCTGTGGTAGTAAAAAGGGTTAAAGTGAGATGGTTCGAAGCCTGTTAATTGCTGGGAGGCTCTTTTCAAACTGAATAAAATCGTCTAATAGTAGCCAGAAAAAAGTTAAAAGGACCGGTACTGAATGGGTTAATGGCGAAATTATACCAACGTGATGGAAAAACATTTTATTGTGATGACACAATGGGTTTGGACCGTATGGAGTTTTCTTAAGGGAGGATGGGCCGTTTTTCTGGTCCTCCTTCTTCCTCATGTTTAGCCCCATTAGTTTTCAGATTTTATGACGTTCGACTCATTAGTTTGGAGATTTTAAGACCTTTTGCCACATTTCTTTGTCAATCTCGAGACGTTTCGTGCCATTTAGGTGTCAAAGTTTTTCCTAGCGAGCGATAACGAGCCTGTAATTATAGGAGGAAACGGTCTTCTGCCGGGACATTTCTCTACCGAAAAATGTAGCCTACAAATTTATCGTAAAGGGCGGTCTTAGGAATATTTTTAAAGTTTGATGGAGGTCTAGGGAGGAAGCTAGACAAATTATAAAATGATATACAAATGAGGTAATCAATACGCCCACCCCCACTTTTAAGGTATGTCAAACAGATACACCTTATTGGGGAGGGGAGATTAGGTGAGGTAGTTGCTTGTGGGCATTATAAGGGTACAGAGTACAGTATCTCAATCAACCCTTTGACTATTTTGTTCAGCCAAAGGTAAATTGCCAAATCTTCATCGTAATTACTCAGGTATTACAAAGATTTTGTAGCGAAATATGTTGTGTTCAGGCATTTTGGCTCGAACATTCCTTGATTTTGGCCATGTCACCCTTTCAACTCTGGGGGAGGCACTCGTTACAAGCAATTTTGCCTTTTGTCTCCCTCATCCACATAGAGAAAATAAATATATTCAAACTTGGCAATAAGATGGTGCAGAGCCATAGTAGTTTCCTATTTTGTCATTAGGCTAGGAATGGATAAATCAGCTGCTAAGGATTCAATTTGCCATCAGCTGAAATAAAAGCGACTATAACATACAGGCCTTCCCTTCCTAATCTGAATGAAATGGTCTAAATGTATAAATAATAGCCAGAAACCCTTGAGGATTATAAATGGTCTAAATGTATAAATAATAGCCAGAAACCCTTGATGATTATAAATGGTCTAAATGTATAAATAATAGCCAGAAACCCTTGAGGATTATAAATGGTCTAAATGTATAAATAATAGCCAGAAACCCTTGAGGATTATAAATGGTCTAAATGTATAAATAATAGCCAGAAACCCTTGAGGATTATGCCCTTTTTGACAGTTAACTATGGCTATCATTAGACGATTTGTATACAGGTTAGGAAGGATCTGTGGGAATTATAAGGGTAAAGAAGATCTCAATTAACCCTTTGAGTACCAGCAACGTGTTTTATACTTTATCCTAGCTATATTTATACGATATTGTACAGCTTAAGAAGGATCTGTGATAGTTAAGAGGGTAACGACGATCGCAATTATCCCTCTGACTTCCACACACCCTTCCTAAGCTGACTAATATCGTATAATAATAGCCAGAACAACTCTTAAAAGAGTTGGCCGAATGGGGCCGAATGGATACAAGCCAGGGAAAGAGAGAAAAGGAGAGAAAGATAAAAAAAAAAACCGGTGACCCCCTTAACAAAGTAGCGAAGGTTGGAGTTTCTGGAGGGAAGAGTTGTAGGAAAGACCTAAGGGGTGGGGGGTACTTATTTGCTCATTTATAAAAACAAATATATATATATTTTTGTTTAGTTTCCTCCTTAGACCTCCATTAAACTTACCGACAACAAAACCTAAGACCCGCCTTCACGATAAATATGTACATTTTTCGATAGAAAAATGTCCCGGCCGAAGGCAGGTTCTTATTAAATTATAGGCTCGCTATCGCTCACCAGCAAGAAATCGACACCTAAATGGTACAAACTTACAAAAGGTCTTAACATTAACAGAATGGGGCGAAAGTTCTTAAAATCGCCAAACTAATAGGCCTAACGTCATACAATCTGAAAACTAATAAGACTAAACATGAGGCTTAATGAGGAAGGAGGGGCCCGAAAAACGGCCCATCTCCCCTTAACACCTTAGGATTATGACGCGTTTTAACCCTTTCTGTACCGGGGACGTATTTTTAGTTCTATTCTAGCTGTATTTAGACGATTTTGTGCAGTTTAGGAAGGATCTATGGTAGTAAAAAGGGTCAAGTGAGATAGTTCCAAGCCTGATAATTGCTGGAGGCTCTTTTTAAACTGAATACAGTACAATGGTATAATAGTTGCCAGAGTAAAGTTAAAAGGACAGTATACGGTACTGAATGAGGTTGAGTAAAGTTAAAAGGACAGTATACGGTACTGAATGACAACAGTATACTCTGGCTCAGACCATTTAAACTGAATACAGTACAATGGTATAATAGTTGCCAGAGTAAAGTTAAAAGGACAGTATACGGTACTGAATGAGGTTAACAGTATACTCTGGCTCAGACCATTTTATTCAGTTTAGGAAGGAACTGTAGGAGTCGAGATGTAAAGTCAGTGAAAATAGGCTAGCCTAAACAGACCTCGGATGCGGAAATACCCTGAGCCGAACAGGACAAGTGGGATATCTCTATTGGTCTAACTGGTAATGTGTCTCCCTCACACCCAAGGGTCGAGAGTTCGTGCCCCCACCAGGGTATGATATTTTCGTGAGGCTATTTCCGCATTTAACGAAGTTTAGGTGTGTTGGTAAAATTGTTCAGATGGGTTGAGAGTAAGATCGGAGCTCCATAAATCCTCTTTCGGGTATGGTGTAAAAACCGATTCCTACAAAGAGGGACGATGGAGATAGCTTTTACCCCTTTGACTGCTAGAGGGCCTTCTGAAACTGAATAAAATCGTCTAATAATAGCCAGAATATGCTGTCAAACACGTCATATTCCTCAAGGGGTTAGGAATGGTTAAAGGGGGATGGCCGTATTTATTTGCTTATTTTATTTCTTTATAATTTTTTAGTTTCCTTGCTATACCTCCATCAACCTGTAAAAAACACCCCCAAGACCCCCTCCCAAGACACATTTGTACATTTTTCGGTAGAAAAGTGTCCCGGCCAAAGGCCGGTTCCTTCTAAAATTACAGACTCGCTTTCGTTCCTCAGGAAAAAAATAGACTCCTAAATGGCACAAAAGGTCTTAATATTGACTAAGAAATTGGGCGAAAGGTCTCAAAATTGCCAAACAAACTGAACAAATGTCTTAAAATCTAAAAACCAATGGGATTAAACACGAGGAAGAAGGAGGCCAGAAAAACCAGCCCATCTCCCCTTTTAAAAGGATCTGTAGGAATTCTAAGTAACGTTTATTATTAGTCGATTTTATACAGTTTAAAAAGGATCTGTGGGAATTTTAAGGGTAAAACCTATCTCAATTAACCCTCTGACTTCCATTTGCCCTTCCTAATCAGACTAAAATCGTCTATTAATAGCCAGAAAATAAATACGTAATTGTATCTTGAAAGGGTTAACAGCTATTTAGTGTTTATATAAATTAGTTAACATAAAGAAGGTAAAGGGCGATAGCAATACTTCCATTTTGTCAGTTAGTCAGTCAGTAGCCAGCCCTTACTCCCACAAGGGGTAGGGAGGATCAGCAAGGAACAAGAGGTGACAGGAGATGAACACATACCGGTATAACAGTTTGCCCACAAACAGCAAACACACAAACATTCAGAAGCACCAGTCACTCATCAGCTCCCGAAGTCAATGGTTTCACCGCCATTTTGTAATATATATTTATTTTAGATACTTACAAGTATATGAAAAAACGGACCCAATTAGACAGGAATTGTATGTTGTACATTTTTCGATAAAAAAAAATCCCGACCTTTTATTTGCTTGTTGGTGTATCTTTCTATACTATATTTTAGCTTTCTCCCTAGACCTCTATCAAACTTAAAAAAACACCGCCTAGACCCCCCTTCAAATTAAATTTGTAAATTTTTCGATAGAAACGTGTCCCGACCAAAGACCGGTCATCTTAAAAGTACAGGTTGGTTCGCTATCGCTCGCCAGGAATAAATCGACACCTATATGGAACAACATATCTTTATATCGATAAAGAAATGGGACGAAAGGTCTTAAAATTGACAAACTAATGGGTCAAACGTCTTAAAATCTCCAAACTAATGGGGCTAAGCATGAGGGAGAAGGGGGACCAGAAAAACGAAGCATCCCCCCCTTAAATTGCAGGCTCGCTATCACTCGCCAGTAATAATTGGGCAGGTGAAATTGGTCTTGGGAGTGATATATATATACCCTGACTATTATAGGTAGGCTGCAAATATTAACTCTTAACCCCTTCAGCACCATGACGTAATATTCATCATATTTTGGTTACCATTACACGATGTTCTTTAACTTATATTGTACCTCTAGGCTTCAAAGGGGTAAATACGATCTCAATAAACTCTCTGAATAACATAGGTCCTTCTTAAACTGCACAAATCATATAATTTTAGCCAGAATTAGGCCTAAGAGTAAAAAGGACTAGTGTTATCGAGTTCATTTTTATAACATTTCTTTCTTCTATGTGGATGAGGGAGACAAAAGGCAGGACTGCCTGTGATGAGTGCCTCCTCCAGAGTTGAATGAGTGACAGGGCCAAAATCAAGGAATGTTCGAGCCAAATTGTCTGGACACACAAGAGTTTGAAACAATTTAAGTCATTGGATGAGGGAAAGTTGGATTCAGGTAGAAATTTCCAGAGTTCTGTTGTTGAATAGAAGCAAATTCAGAGTATCGTTTCACTCTTGAGTTGGAGAGTTGTACAGAGCAAGGGTGGGATTATGTTGCAAGACGGGGAACCAAAGATCCTTCCTAAGCTGCTTAATATCATTTAAATATAGCTACAATAAATTATACCACACGTCGCTGGTACTGGAAGGGTTAGTCCAATGGCTTCTGTAACAAGATACTTATATGGTGAAGGGTGGTGTGGAAATTTACAGCTCATTTGCTCTATCCCTGTTTGAGTTACTAAATGTTAGGGGTCAGTATTTGTCTCAATTAACTCGTTAGCTCCCACAAGTTCTTCCTAAGCAATACAGTGCAAGCAATATGTTGCAATACATACGAGTATATAAACACATAAAATATAATTCAATATACTTTCTATCCATCATAAACCTACTGTACATTAGCATTACATTTCCGTTTAAAATCGATGTTTACGGCTCCAACTTCATTATAGACCGAAGTGGTCAATTTGCAGCGTTCTTGTATAAATTATTCATGCCATAGACTACAGTAGATCTGGACTGGGCACGAAAATGGAACTTTGCAGTAAGGGACCCAAAATCAGAGAACGAACCCCAAAGTTCGAACCTCGAAACGGCGAAAATATCACATTTTCGAGGTTTCGAGGTTCGAACTTGGGTGTTCGTTCTCCGATTGTGGGTCCCTTACTGCAAAGTTCCATTTTCGTGTCCAGTCCAGCTCTACTGTAGTCTATGTTCATGCCTAATCTGTTGAGGATAATGCCGCATTTTGAAAAGTATAATACTGCTATAATTAGACGATTGTATACAGCTTAGGAAGCATCTGTGGCATTTAAAAGTGTAACAACTATCTCAGTTAACCTGTTAAGCGCTAAATAGCCTTAGGAGCTAGGGTAGTTATTTGTGTATTTCTAGCCTTGGATTCTGACAGAATTCGTTATATTTACAATATAGACCATTATTTGTTTTCGGTATGCTTTTATTTTACATATATGATGTATATATGAACCTTCAAGAGTGCTAAAATAAGTGGGAAAAGCATTTGGGTGGTGAAAAACGAAGATATTGGCCACCCGGTCGTAATGTCAGGCGAGAGAGAGCTACAGTCAACCCTCCTCTCTCGCTGTCTGTGAGGTAACTGAGACAAGCGGGGCGGTGTGGGCTGGTGTCTGGGTGTTACATATCGATCTTTTCTGCAACCCACTTGTGCTACATTATCGCGGGAGAGAAAAATAACCGATAAATGATGATAATAAGAGGGAAAATAGGTGATAATTGAGGAGGGGAGGGAGGGGGGAATAAGGTGGGGAAGGAGGGGAGGGGGGTGGGTGAGATTTACATGGATGAGTACTGGAGGGGAATTATCTCACCTCGAGACAAATTTTTTTTTTTTGATAGGCCCTTTTTTTTTTGGGAAAGCTTTTTTTATGGTCCTGCTTCCGTGAGGCCTATCGCGTTCCCTATAGGAAGCCTTCCGTGAGGCCTATCGCGCTTGCCGGGTTAATCCTCTGACTTCCCTATACCCTTTTTAGGCTGAAGACAATCGTTTGATGATAGCCAGAAAACAGAAATGAAATGCGTATTCGTATCTTGCAAGGCTTAATCCTTTCAAGATCCATGCACTTCTTTTCTGTTTTCTGGCTACTAGTAAACGATTTCATTCAGATTAGGAAAGGTATATGGAATTTAGAGGGTATATTGAGATTGTCTTTGCCCTTATATTTCCCTCAGATATTTCCCAAATTACCGGTATAAAGTCATCTAGAATAAACTGTCAAAATGTGTTATAGTCGTCAAAGGGTTAAGCCTCCCCTTTCGAAGAACCTCTTAACTGTTTGGCACAAAGTGGGACGGGGGGTGAGTTTCTTCCCGCGCAGAACGTCCGCGCCAATATTCAGATCGCAGTAGTAGTTATCACAGTAATAAGGTGCCATGGTTCCACTCAATCATGTCCCCTTGAACTCAACTTCTATGGAGCGCTCGGTGATCATATATATTTTGTCTTTCGTTGGCACGTCGAGTGGATAGTGAAAGGCAAAAGGCACACATGGAACGCAGCTGATGCGGCACTTCTGTACACCCTCAGACGACATGTAGCTTCTGATGCCTCCAGTATCTATAGAAGCCCTGAGTCGTGTGCCATTGACCTTAATAGACATTTGATAACTATTGGTATATCCTATCTCGGGGAAGTGAAGCCCTTTAGGAATGATAAGCATGGGGTTTGTCTCAGAGAGATCGAGGGTCCAGTGATAGCGACGGAGGAAATCCAAGCCCAAAATATTGGCTGAATTTTTCGCAATGTACAATTTGAATTGCATTGCAAGGGTTCGACCCTCGCAAGACTTTATGAACCACGAATGCATTGATGATGTTTGATTTTCTTGCATGTTTGACATCATAGCCAGCGCTTACATAATCTGTCAACGTAAGATTCAAAGTGGAGCCAGTGTCGATAAAAAAGTCCACCCCATGATCACCCAATTTCAAATTTAAGAGTGGCCGAAATTGCTTATCAAAGGAATGGAATATCCGGATTTTCATTATGACTACAAACTAATATAACTTGTCAAACTGTAGATAATGCTTACAGAAATAGCCTTATGCTAAACTACAGTCTTTATCAGGGAATTGATAAAACTGCAACTGTGTTATAGTAACCACCCAAGATTTAAAATATCACGCCCTAAGTTAATGCACGTCCGACTCAAAGAGGAATCTCTGTGACAATGAGTTAGGCTGGCGATTCTTCAATGACGTATAGCCTAAGCTAGTTTACACATATTTCTCAAATATCTATGTTGTATTTACAATTATTTAGGAAAATTAGTCATAAATTCACCTCGCATGATACTGTGTGGCTAAATATATACAAAATAATATTATACACAAAATATGTAACTAATATCAGAAAATTAATACCGTAGTTTACCAATTCCATAAAAGAAAACGACGAGAAAGTATTAAAGAAAACTCATATTATATGGGTGTGTGATAATACCCGAAGCCCTGGCCGCACACAACACACACGAACAATTGTATTATTTGTAATTGTACTTACACAATTTGTACTCACATACACTCACATTTATAATAAAAATACACGCTAATTCAGCAACAATATCCCCCAAAGTGTTGGGGCTTTATATTAATGGTGAATCAAGAATAAAGAGACAATATTATAATTATGTTATTTAGTTTGCTCCCTCAACCAAACTAATTGGGCGAACGTCCTAGAATCTCAAAATTAATGGGGCTAAACATGAGGGAGAAGAGAATCCAGAAAACACCCATTTACACGCATTTATTTGTTATATTTAAATTTATATTAGTGTCTTAAAATCTGAAAAGGAATGGGTTAAATATAAGCGAGAAGGGGGTCCAGAAATAAGAGCCCATAAAGGTATCACACAACACTGACAACTCGCTCCCTCATAAACACACTCGTATGTACTGTACACAGAAATACAAACCCCCCTTCCCCTCAGCTACATCGTTCCTTAGCTGATTCAGTACCGTTGACGTCCTTCTCACTATATATTGGCGAGCATTAGGCGATATTATTCAGTTTCCATCCAATTAACAGGCTTCCAACTATCTCCATGAACCCTTTTACTACCCAGATCCTCCTTTAACTTCACAAAATCGTCTAAATATAGCTAGAATAAAATCTATAAGAGATTGTCGGAACAGATGGCGTTAGTGTTGGGGCTTGTACTGGAATAATATCACAACATTTGACCACTAGCGTGTTTCAGGCTATAAGGAAGTTGGAGCCGTAGACGTGGTTTTAAAATCGCCAAACTAATAGGGCTAAACATGAGGGAGAAAGGTGTCCAGAAAAACCAGCCTATCTCCCCTTAAGCTTGATATAATGGTCTAAATGTAGCCACCCCACATAACACAAGAGGATCGTATGTTGGAGTCACGTAATCAGGGGCTACAGACCCTTTAACACTTCAGTCATGATGACGTCTTTTTAATTTTATTCTAGCTTTATTTAGACGATTTTGTGCAGTTTGGGAAGGATCTGTGGGAGTAAAAAGGGATAAAGGAGATATTTCGAAGCCTGTAAATTGCTGAAGGCCATTTTTAAGTTAACTGAATAAACTCGTTTAATGCCAGAGGAAAGTTAAAAGGACGTCGCCGGTACACAAGAGGTTAAGTACCGGTGACGTATATTTTATTTGATTTCAGCAACATTAAGACAATTTTTTTGTTTGGGTTAGGAAGGATATATGGACGAATAAAGAATGAATTGAGATAGTCTGTAGCCTTTTCATAGTAGACATCCTTCCTAAGCTGAATATAATCGTCTAATAGTTGCCATAATATAATGAAAAGGCCGTCATTGGTACTGAGTGGGTTAAGGGGAGATGGGTCGTTTTTTTGGTCCCCCTTCTTCATCGTGTTTAGCCCCATTGGTTTTTAGATTTTAAGATGTTCGGTCCATTAGTTTGGTGATTTTAAGACTACGCCCCATTTCTTTGTCAATATTTAGGCCTTTCGTGCCATTTAGGTTTCAATCTTCTCCTGGCGAGCGATAGTGAGCCTGTAATTTTAGGAGTAATCGGCCTTAGGCCTGGATTTTTTTATTTTTTTTTATTTTTTTACAGGTTGATGGAGGTCTAGGGAGGAACATAAAACAAATAAAGACATAAAGCAATAAGCAAATAAATACGCCCATCTCCCCTTAAATACGGCCCAGGTTCCCGGCCACATTCAAAAGGCCATTCATGATAAAAAGGCCAGAAATCGTGACCCATAACTGCCGTAACTTGAAGAGTGCTGGAGTAAATGGGGTGTACACTTTCAGACCTAATCCCTCCTGGCTGACTCTTCCCAAATGGTAGACATTTTAGCTTGATTACTCTAGTGGTTTTTGAGATATAGGGTTAACCAGTGGTCAGTATTTTTGGCCTACTTATAATAAATAGGGTATACTGTAAAGGAAGCTAAAACTGTGATCATAATATTATACTCAATGTAAACACTCACTTGACTGAAACATCTCAGCCAAGTGGGGTACCTCTCTTGTCTCAGTATGTAAAGTGCTGCTCTATTAAGGGGAGGTAGTCGCTTTTTATGAACCCCCTTCTCCCTCGTGTTTTGCATAATAGTTTTGATATCTTAAGACGTTCGTTCCATTAGTTAGTGTTTGAGATATTTCGCCTCATTTCTTTGTCAATATTAAGACCTTTCGTGCCATTTAGGTGTGATTTTTTCCTGGCGATCGAGAGCGAGCCTGTATTTTTAGAAGGCCATGACATTTGTCTACCGAAAAATTTACATAATTATCTTAAAAGGGGATCTAGGGGGGTATTTCTTGTGGCTTGATGGAGGTCTAACGAGGAAACTAAAAAATAAATCAATATATAAATATATAGACCAAAAAACAAGCACTTCCCCCTTAACTGACTGGTAGCCAATCTAGTTTGGCTACTAAAAGTTAAAGTAAGATAGTTTAGAAATAGACCTCCGTTACAATACATTTGCTCAATGACGTCATCCAAGATAAACAGGTAGACAGTGGAAGAATTTTAATTGACATTAGCTCGATGGCTCAAGTAATTTATTAAGTTTGTTTCATTTATCTTATTTTGTCCTCCCTAGACCTCCATCAAGCTTAAATAATACGCCCCAAGACCCTCTTCAAGATCAATTTGTGCGTTTTTCGATAGAAAAATGCCCCTCCTAAATTGCAGGCTCTATTTCCCTCGCTAGGACAAATTTTACACCTACTGTAAATGGCACGAAAGGTCGTTCAATTGTCAAGCTATTTGGGCGAATGTATTAAACTCTGGAATTCAATAGGCTAGACATCGTGAACACTAACGTGTAACTCAAAAGGGAAAACAAATGAGCTGTAAAATTCCACACCTATTCCCTGGCTGACCCTTCCCAAATGGTACGAATATGTGATGGATTACTGTAGTCGTTGTGAGTTCTATAGAGGCTAATGGTCAAGAGTTTTGGCCATCATATTTGGAACAGTGTATAGCATTGAAATGTTTATGTCTCGATGTATGTCCCAGACTGTCCCAGACCCACATAAGTTCTGTTCCTATCCGTGATCTTATACATGTAAATATAATGCGCATGATTGAATTACGAGTGTAGTTTCTTATGTTGTCTGTTAACTCAGCTGATTAATCAACTGATTATGAAAAGAAACCACACTTGCAATTCATGCATACAATTTTACTTTCGTACGTAAGATTGCGACGAGGGACATAATTTATGTGGCCAAGTACCTTCCAGTACAGTACATAATATCGTGATCTTAACCCGTTCAGTACCAGTGACGTCCTTTTAATCATATTCTGGACACTATTAGACAATTATATTCAGCTTAGGAAGGATCTGTGGTATCTAAAAGGATTAGGCCTAATTGAGATAGTTTATAGTTTAGAGGTCCTTCCTAAACTTAATATAATCATCTAATACTTGCCCGAATGTAATGAAAAGGACGTCACTTGTAATAAATGGGTTAATTAATCACTTGCGAGTTTCAGGCTGAAAGGAGCCGTAAACATCGATATATATCAGAAATACAATAATAATGTAGGTTTCTGATATATATAAAGTATAGATAAATTGGTTTATTGTATTTATATATGTACTATACCCTATTCCAAGTAAGTTGGCCCAAACTCTTGAACATTAACCTCTATAACTCACAAACGACTAGAGTAATCCAGCTATTATATCTACCATTAGGGAAGGGTCAGCCAGGAAATAGGTGTGGAAACTTACAGCCCATTTGCTCTAGCCCTTTTTTTAGTTACAGAGGTTAGGATTCACAATTTCTGGCCCACCTACTTGGGCCAGGGTACAGGACCGTATATTAGTTGATACTTCTGCTAAATATCGATGTCTACGGCTCCAACTTCCTTGTAGCATGAAGTTAACTCGTCAGTGTTTAATTTGTCCAACCTATCCCGAACTTTTCCCTTTTCTGGCTATTATTAAACAAATTTATTAAGTTTAGGAAGGGTATATGGGAGTCAGAGATAGTATTAACTCTTTTGATGCCCACAGATCCTTCCTAAGCTGTAAAATTGTCTAATGGTTACCGCCAGAGGATCTGTCAAAGCGCGTCAAAATCTGCAAAGGGTTAATCGAGACGTTCGGCCCTTTACTTTGGTGATTTTAATACCTTTCGCCCCATTTCCTGGCCAATATTAAGACTTCTTGTGCCATTTATGTGTCGATTATTTCCTGGTGAGTGATAATGAGCCTGTAATGTAAGAGAAACCGGCCTTAGCCGGGTGTTTTTCTAAGCTTGATGTTGTTCATGGGTTAATTCATAGTGTGCTCGGGGTTAGTTCCTATTTCTCCACCAGACGGCGTGGGGCATCATTGGCCCGCTACTCCCAAGTAAATAAACACGTTGAACTCTATGCGATTGAATCGGTTTCTACTTTATATGCTCGTAATGCCGTGTCTAACATGAGGAAGACTTATTATTGGCTTGTGATAAAAGCAGGGTGTATGAAGAGTGAACAACACCGACTATATCTCCTTATATACTGGGCTAACTTAAATACTGTATTATCATTATTTACATGACGATTTTATAATTTTGCACCATACAGTAGTATGTTGATATTTATCCGTTTTCCGTATATTTTTTTAATGATTACTATGCGAGCGAAGGCGAAGCAGAAAACAAAAGTTTGTTATAAGACACCAACATTCCATTATTCACTTCCTTTCTGTAAAATATGTTTTTTATTGTTTATATATATATATATATATATATATATATATATATATATATATATATATATATATATATAGAGAGAGAGAGAGAGAGAGATCAAATAATGTCTACGTTTTGTAAATTAGATTATCTATACTATTAAGATTATAAGCCTTGTTACAACAGCAGAACTGCGCATGAATACCGTACAGAAATCTTTGAGAACAGAATATTAACCACTTCTTTACCGGTAACGTCTTTTTGTATTTGATTTCAGCTACATTTAGACGATTTTGTCTAAGCTTGGGAAGCATATAATTATGATATCTAAAAGGATTAATTGAGATAGGCTGTAGCCTTGTAATGAGTAGACGTCCTTCCTAAGCTGTACAAAATCGTCTAATAGTGGCCAGAATATAATGATAAGTACATCACCGGGACAGAAGGGGTTAAAGGCACGTAACATATAATCTACCGGTACATAGGCTAGGCCTACTTATAATTTCAGTGATGCATAATACAGGTTTAGTTAATTAATATGGTCAAATCTCCGATGTATTTAGCTTATTGTAATACCCTCTACCCGCAACCATAGAAATACCCGATTTGACAAAATATAACCGATCGAGTTTGGATTTTAATCAACATTTGATATCAAACAAGTTCAAAAGTTAAAACCTACACCAAATATCACCTTATATATGGGCTAGACTTTAAAATACTAACTGTAAATTGATGAATTTTACACCAGAATTTTAGACCAATCCACATGGATCATAATGTAGGTAAGGTATGTCCATAAACGGTACTGGTACCAGGTATATAGTTTTGCTTCAACCGACAAACTTCATGATAAATCGTATATTCTCCTATTATGGAAGGGTAACATATATTTATACAACGGACTTTGCTTAAACCTCTTCAAATAAACCGTTAGTTAAGTTAATTCTTAGGTAGGTTTGGTGGGTTTGATATTGTTGCACGCCAAGGTTGGTAAAAGAGCCAAGTTCAGATTTATATAATTTTGCTGCATTAAAATGGTAAAACTATGATGGATTTTGCTTATATTGCCAACGAGACTACTTAATTTAGTCTAAATTTCCCTGCATATATAGACGCAGTTTATCCGACACGTAAGCATATTATATAAATGACCTATTCACAACATTGGCATATGCTGGGGTGAAATTAATAAAATATAGATTATAAAATATGTATATTTTCAGTTGATAGATACCGGTAATATTGGGCATAGCCTAATCAACTCTTTTCATATGTTTCGTTTTATTACCGGTACTTACTTTACATCTAGCAGCTTTGTCATTGTACCAAGATCAATGCCTCATTGCCTTACATTGTGCTTTGTTCCTTATGTTATTTATCATGGAATGTGTCTGTTGAAGCAAACGATATACTTGTACCGTATATGTACCTTAACCTACATTTTAATCTATATGAAGAGGTCTAAAGACACAGGATTATTCCTGGTCTCTTCATTTAGTATATAATATATACGTTTGTTATATCAGCTGGTAGGCTTCCACACTTCGTGATGAATCGTATTGTCTCTCATTATGGAAGGTAAAATAGATTGATATAAACATATCTTGTGTAAGAATGGAATGGTCGAAAACACATGACAAATCTCCCCTACCCTCACCCATCCAACATAACAGACATTTCAAGGCGGGTGCCCAACCCCGAAAGGGGTTGAAATAGGGGAGCTACCCCCTCGCCAAAGGCGGCTTTCTAGGGCCTTTCCTAGCTGATGCTGAGAGGATTGGGTTCTAGTCATGTGGTGATGGGCTGGTCTATCAGAGTGAGAACTGAGCGATCTCTGCCATACCCATAGCTTACTCTGACTGTTCCTTTTACTTATATATTCTCTAGATCTCAAGTGACGGCGTCTCTTTTGTGGATTGACCTCCCAATCTATCAAGATTGGACGCGAAAGCGTCACATTTTTCCTTTGCCCCTCAACTTTCTCTTCATAATTGCTGAGGGGCACAGGGCCCTGGGTGGGGCTTTGGTTTCCCTGGCGTTTCCGCACCCTCCTCAGCTCCCTGCCATGGAGTGGCTTTGGTCACCCAGGCTTTATTGTGGTAAGCAGGGAGTGTTCTGTGGGGGCGCTCGGTTGTGGCCTTGGCTTTGCTCTGGGCTTCGGGGCTGTTCGGCCAGGCAGCTTGGGGAACAACAACAACAACAACAACAGACATTTCATATACATCATTAATGTGGTTAATAGATTGTTGGTGTCCTATTAATCTTTTGTTTTCAGTTGGCTTTGCATAGGATACGGTAATCTAGTGTAGGCTAATGGTATACGCTTTGGCTTTGCCGTGAATTGCGGTTACCTCCCTAATATATCATAAACATAAATGTGTATTGGTTGATTTGGTACTGGTTGAGAGCTACTGGTTAAAATGGTCTACTGGTTGAGTTGACCGGTCACCAAATAGATTATCGCATGAAAGGTCTTGATATTGGCAAAGAATGGGGCGAAAGATCTTAAAATTGACATACTAATGGGGAAAAGTTTTCAAAATCTCAAAAATAATGTGCTTAACTTGCGGGAGAAGGGGGTCCAGAAAAGGCAACTATCTCCCCTTACATTGTTTACCGGTACCAAATATTAGCGCTACGTTTGGCTGTTCAAAGTTCACAATATTTTTAGGCCAGAATTTATGTCTTAGAGTGTACAGTTGGCCAAATAAGTTCTGTTTCTCTGTGATTTTATACATGGTAATATAATGTACAAGTTGGCCACATAACATCTGTTTCTCTCAGTGATCTTATACATGGTAATATAATGTAAAGTTGGCCACATAAGTTCTGTTTCTCTCAGTGATCTTATACATGGTAGTATAATGTACAGTTGGCCACATAAGTTCTGTTTCTCTCAGTGATCTTATACATGGTAATATAATGTACAGTTGGCCACATAAGTTTTGTTTCTCTCGGTGATCTTATACATGGTAATATAATGTACAGTTGGCCACATAAGTTCTGTTTCTCTCAGTGATCTTATACATGGTAATAATGTACAACTGTACATTATATTACCATGTATAAGATCACTGAGGGAAACAGAACTTATGTGGCCAACTGGCCACATAAGTTCTGTTTCTCTGTGATCTTATACATGGAAATATAATGCATATGATTGAATAACAAGTGTCGATTCTTGTTCTTATGCAGTGGGTAACTCATCTGACTATTGAACTGATAATTAAAAGCAACCACACTCTCAATTCATTCGTACTGTTTTGGTTTCCTACATAAGATGACAACGAGGAATAGAACTTCTGTGGCCAACTGTACAGGTTGCCACATAAGTTTGTTTACAATCCCTTATATTTTATGTGTGGAAGAAAAGCTAGTATGATTAATCGACTTACAAGAATAATTTGCTATAGAACCATTATTTGGTCATATTATTTAGGGGGGATGGACGTACTTATTTCCTCATTTATAATTATACTGTATATATTTTTATTGTTATTTTTGTTTTTAGTTTCCTCCCTAGACCCCCATCCAGCTTAAAAGAACACCCCCAAGACCCAACTATACAAATATCCCTACAAAAAACCTAATGGTAAAACAGTGAGCCAAGTTGGACTATACCCTATTCCAAATAGGTAAGAGCTTGCACTGGGCAAAAAAGATGGTGCACCTTTCCCCTGTGGCTATATTGGAGGAGACCGTTGGTGAATGCTTAAGTGGTGGTGGTAGTTCCAATAACCTAACCCTTCTTGACTCTTGTTCCAGTGGTGGCAGTGGACCGAGTGAGGGAAGACTGAGGCTGTGGGTGAGTGTTCACTATGTTTTGTAGTAAACTTTTTTTTCGTCGTTATCCTCTGGGAATGAGTGGAAGTATGTTACTTGAAGTAGATGCGGAGTTAGTTACATGGAGGGATAGACAGACGAAGGAGGAAGTACGAGAGCGGTGTGGTGTGGATGTAGATGTGCTGGAAAGTGTGAAAAGTAACACCTTGAGATGGGTCGGCCATGTGGAAACCTATGGGAAGCAAGACAATCACTAAGAGAGTGTACAAGAGCGAGGTGGAAAGACAGAGAGGGAGAGATAAACCAAGAGAGAGGTGGAAGGATGGAGTTAAGAAGTATATGCGTGAAAGCGGTGCTGGATGGGAGGATGGGCGTTAACCTGGGGACAGGGTGCATGGGGGCGATTCGTTTGTGGCCACCCCTTTGGAGATCACGACGTCTGGCAATAGATAGATAGATAGTACCGGCTGAGTTGGTTGCACCAACCTGTCATGCTTGATGCCAGATGCTTTTAAGACCTAAGTTTGTCACCCATATATAATCAATGTACTTAGTGCATTGGTTGATGAAGGGTGTATGAACAATGAAGAGTTAACCATAGAAGATGAAAATCACCGAAAACAAGGTTTACATCTCCATGTGACCGCTATATTCTAGATACAAATATGAGGCTCATTACAACACTTCAACACCTCGTACTGTCTTGCAAATACAAAACATGATAGAATAATTTTAAATACAGAGTTATCGTGAGTGGAAAGGAAGGAGAATATTGTATATTTTCGCTCGGGAGTGTAATGGGGGGGATCGGCCTTAAGTGAAAAAACATGCAAAATATTGATTGACTTTCCTGGGTGATGTGAGGGGTAGGGAGAGTATGGTGCCTGTTATTGGGAGAGTTCAATCCATTGTTACCATTGAAGGGTGTTCCATTTCGGTCAGAGCTACAGATATTGCACCAGGGCAATGTAGATAGAGCAGAATTATCCGAGAAATAGCCGCTAGGGTGTAAAGTTCCCTATAGAAGCCACCGCCGGGCATGGGGGGGGGGGGGGGGGCAAAGCCCCTATCACTCAGGCACATACCCCATGGCTGGGGATGGCCGACTTGAAACAGAGACTGAACAGGGACAACATAATATAATAAACAAAATACAAATTCACACACATCAACTCGCCCAGGAGAAGACCCAGAGACCAGGGATCACTAAGGTCAGCACTCCCCCATCCCCAGATCTCCCGGAGAGGTTCCTGTGTCTCTTTTTCTTCTGATCTCACTTGGAAAGATCATATTACCACTCTTGCTAAAACAGCTTCCCAGGAGCTGGGTTTTTTTTTTACCCCTGCGCAGCTACTTGCTCTGTACAGGGACAAAGTGCGTCCATGTATTGAGTATTGTTCACATGTGTGGGGAGGATCCTCACACACAGCACTTCAATACAAAGTCTCATAAACTCATGTCCACTCACCAATTCTCTGCAATCTCTCTTCGCCGCAATGTTGCATCTCTCTCTCTATTCTACCGCTATCAGTGTTCCTCAAAGCTCTCTCAGGGTATACCACCCCCTCTTTGTACAGCATGTAGCACCCGTCTTGCAACACAATCCCACTCCTACTCTGTGCAACTCTCCAATCAAAGAGTGAAACGTTATCCTCAGTCTTTCTTCTATTCAACAGCTGAGCTCTGGAACTCTTTCCTAGAATCAGTCTTTCCCTCTTCCTATGACTTAAATTGCTTCAAGCTCAGTGTGTCCAGGCAATTTGGCTCGAACGTCCCTTGATTTTGGCCCTGTCACTCTTTCAACTCAGGGGGAGGCACTCGCCACAGGCATTTCTGCTCACTCACATAAACAAAAGTCATGGGGGAGGGGGGCACTATCCCTAGGCAAGATTTGTTTTTAATTCTGAAAGTGACGTACCAGAGACACCCATATCTTAAAATGTAAAAATTTGACCAAAATCAACAATTTCCCTACACGAAAAAGTAACATCTCTGACTTCCTAATCTGAATAAAATCATCAGAAATGTGTATTGGATTAGGGTTAATCTTGTTTCTGGCTAAAATTTGAGGATTTTATGCAGTCTAAGAAGGAGCTATGTTAGTAAGAACTAAGAGGTTTGTTAGATAGTACTGTATTTAACCCGGGAGCTGCGGGAAGACTCTTAAGAGTTCCCCCGGCGGACTGCGGGAAGACTCTCTGGAGTAAGTAAAACTAAAAATCAACTTTTTACATCGAAAAAAAAATATTTTTTTTATTTTTATTTTTTTATTTTTTTATTTTTGTTTGGCCCCTGGGCCATGCAAAATCTCAGTCCTCTACCTCCCCTCCTTCCCCACTTTCCTCCTATTCCTCAGTTATCACCTATTTTCCCTATTATTCCCTTATTCTGAGGTATATTTTCGTGCTAACATTAGCGAGTTGCAAGCAGGGTGTTGTCATCACTGATGGCCATCGAGTGCAAGAGAGAGAGAGAGAGTATCGATCGACTGTGTCGCAGTGGCCTTGGAGAAAATGGGCGGGAACTTGCCTCACCCATACATTATACAACTCGCGGGCTATATCTCCGATTTTGACCATCCAAACGCTGTTTTCACTCGTTTTATTGTTGTTTCAGGTTAATACCTTTATAATCAACCCATAATAGGCGCATATGGATAATTATTAATGCTATTAATGGTACAATGAATATTTTAGTGACGAAAAACCTCAAATACGTCAGCACAGGGGGACGTTTTCATTTACCCCCGTGCGCACTTCAGAGGTTAACTAAGAGGTTTGTTAGATAGTAGTATACCTTGCCACCACACTCCTGGCATATTCATGAACTCAAGAGACTGGTAATTAAAGGCCTACTATTATATCGAACATAAGAAAAACAAAAAAAGTCACCCATAAAATCAGCCAAGCGTTGTCCATAGAAAACTCGTTCGCGCATCTGAGCTAACCCATTTTCTTTTATTACTATTAGAGGGTAACTATTCTAAACCTATATATATGGACAAGTAGCATTTGTACGTTACGTCCACATTGTCCTCCCCAACTCACCCTATATACAGCATAAATTCATCCAGAACATCTGAATTATGATCATATTTTCCTAGAACACGCACTTGTTTGTATTGCACTAATGTGAATAACAAAGGTGATTTGATGAAATAACTAACTGAATTAATTAATATACCATATACTGCATAATAAGGTTGCGGACATATTTAAGAAGGAGTTTCATTAGCTTTCCAATGGTATATTTAAATCATTAATGTACGATCAAAACTAATATTTTTTCTTGAATATTTTAGCACGCCGACTGGTCAAAATTTTCGCTTCACTTAACGCTCTATTTAAATATCATTTAAGGATCGATACAGTTTTCAGATTTTAAATACGTATATTGGCAAATAATAGAGATTATTATTTGCAAAGAACCAGCTCTGTAGGACAAAAACTCTATTTTATATTAATATTTTCATATGCGCATCTTACGTCCATCGAAAATGTCCGTCGGCCATGTTTTTCACACCTCTTCTCTCCCACTCATTTTCACCGATAAAATGTGAGGCAGTGGATATATATTAAATCGCGCTATTTAGGACTTTTCATTAGCTTTCCAATGGTTAGTATATCATCAATGTACGATCAAAACTTCTATTTTTGCCAAATATTTTCTCGTCCGTGCGCCAAAATCACCGAATGGTCAACATTTTCGGTTCAGTGTACGCTCCAGTTAAACACCATTTAAGGATCGATACAGTTTTTAGATATTAATTTCCTATATCGGCAATGCATACAGATTACTATAATCTTTGAACCAGCTTTGGACGACAAAAACTCTATTTTATATGAATATTTTCATATGCGCATATCTTACATAGACAAATTTGAACTGAACTTACCCTGTCGTCTGTGACTATCCAATCATATTTCAGTCATTTTATCACTTATCACTTATATCACATAAAGCCACTATGGGGGCCCCGGCCATGTTTAAGTTTCCGGCCCACGCGTCCGTATCTAAATACTTAATAATCCATCTTTCCCTCATCCTATGACTTTAATGGATTCAAACTCCGTATGTTCAGACATTTTGGCTCGAACTTTCCTTGATTTTTGTTGGCCCTTTCATTATTTTAACTCTGGGGAAGGCACTCGTCACAGGCATTCTCAACAGTAAAACATCGATACCCAAATGGCACGAAAGGTCTTAAATTTGAAAAAAAAAACAAGGCGAAAAAAAAAATCCAAGGGATAACATTAAAATCTGTTTGATTATAATCCAGAGATCTATATATAATCGTCAAGTGTGTGTATTTTATTCTAGCTACATTTAGTTGATTTTGTGTAACTTAGAAGAATCTGTGGTAGGGTTAAGTAAGATAAGTTCGAAGCCTGTTAGTCTAATAGTAGCCAGACGAATTTATTGGGATAGTTCCTATGTAGCCTTTTAATGTCTAGAGATCCTTCTCAAACTGAATAAAATAGATTGGCATTTGAATAAAAAAAAATAAAAAAAAATAGACGCCATCGGTACAGAAAGGGTTAAGGGGGGTCACCTGCATTTTGATCTCCTTTTCTCTCTTTCTCTGGCTTCTATCCATTCGGCCCCATTCAGACTACTGTTAAGCCATAGAAAGAGAGAAAAGGAGATAACAAAAAGCAATGCTACCAGAGGCAACAAAATGACCGATTTTCGTTGCTGGGGTGGCGGGGTGGGGTGGGGGGGGGGGTATTTAGTTAACCCCTTCAGCACCATGACGCCTTTTTTATCTTTGATTCTGGCTAAATGTTGATGACTTTATGCAGTTTACAAAGGACCTGTTTTACAAAGAGGGCAACATTTTGATGATTTTATGCAGTTTAGGAAGGACCTGTGTTACAAAGAGCCGTTGAGGTAATAACAAACTAAAGAAAATCGTCTACTGGTATGATGAACATATCGTAATGGTGGTGAAGGACTTAACCCGTTCAGTACCAGGGACGTCTCTGTTTAGCTTATTCTGACAACTATTAGATGCTATTATTCAGCTTCTAGTAATATTAAGGCTTCAAACTATCTCAACCAACCCTTTTCACTACCACAGATCCTTCCTAAGCTGCATAATATCGTTTAATTATAGCTAGAATAGATTATAACACACGTCGATGGTACTCAAAGGGGGATGGGGGAGCTAGTTCACCCCTTCAGCACCATGACGCCTGTTTACCTTGGATTATTGCTAAACGTAGAGGATTTTATGCAGTTTAAGAAGGACCTGTGTTACTAAGAAGGGTTTATCAAAGTTGTATTGACCCATTTGAATAATTGAGGTAGAATCCTGAACCAAAGGAAATCGTCTAATGGTAACTTAAGCAGGACCTATGTTACTAAGCGGAAATCATATTTACCCATTTGAGTTGTTGAAATAGATAAATAAACTCAAGGAAACCGACATACTCCCTGACCCCCTGACCCCCCAGACATACTACCTGACAGTCTAATGGTAACCAGAATATGACGAAAATTACGTAATAGGGGTGAAGGGGTTAACAAAAAGAGGGGGGACTGAGGTAGGAGGGGGGAGGGCGCGGAGGCAGGCACCTAGGTAAAGGTTCAGTCTGTCGTTGGACGCGGTCAGAGGTGGGTGTTGTTATTTGCGAAATGTTGGCTATTAAGACTTTATTTTTGTCAAAGGTTAAATTAACTTACGTAAGAAGGGACTTTATATATTCGTTTCTATCTTGTTTATTACGTATTTGCTCCCTACACCAAGTCCGCGATCGGAACCTTAAAAAACACCCCCTTAGATACCCCTTCAGATAAATGTGTACATTTTTCGGTAGAAAAATGTCTTGGCCGAAGGCCAGTTCCTGGCCATATAGGGTTTGCTAATAATAATAATAATAATAGTTCTTAAAGCTAGCGCATGCTAAGCTAGCTAAGGATAGCTCAATAAGGCCGATTAGGCGTATTTCCATTGGGGTCCTGTACTACTATCCCATCCCTTTGCTCATGAGGGATGGTAACGACTCAGTGCTTGTGAAAAATCTTTAATGCGCCGAGCGTGGGCGCGAACCCGGGCCTTCTGGGTGGAAGTCCGAGACGCTAGTCACTACACCAAGCGAGCCGCTCGTCTTGAAGAATTCGACACCTAAATGAGGTGTAAAACATGAGCAAAGGGGTCCAGACCCCCCTTCCCCCCCCCCCCCCCCTCCTCCAAGTGTTCAGTGATAGTGACTCGTATTATCAATTTAGAGACACCTACTGTAAATGGCACGAAAGGTGTTAAGTTTAACTATTGGGGCTAAAGACGAGGAAGCGTTCAGAACAAATAAGCCTATAAAATAAATCCTGATGTTGAAAAACCAGTGGGCCAAGTTGGACTAGACCTTGGTGAGTTCTGTTGGGTAAGCATGAGGGTGAAGGGGGACCAGAAAAACGACCCAGAAAAAAGTGGGTCAAGATGGACGAGATTGTTGGCGTTGGGGATAGTTCAATCAACTTAACCCCTTCTGTACTGATGACGCTGAGATGGTGAGTGTTGATTATTGTTTTCGTGTTTTTTTTATGTTTTTAGGTGGGAGGGGGGGGGGGGGGATATTTACCCTTTCCCGACGATATCTTCGGAAGCTAGAGAATGATTAAGAGTGTACGAGGGTATGACAGAGAGGGAGATGTAGACCGAGATTGAGGTGGAAGGATGGAGTTGAAAGGGTTAAGAATTAGGCTTTAGAACAACACGACTTTCCAACTAGAGACCCTTACACAACAGAGATCGATCAACCTCCGCCAACTTCGGGTCATCTTTTTGTTTTTTGTTAGCCTCTTGAGGATTATGACGCATTTTGACAGGTTAAGGGGAGGATTTTAGTTTGTTCCCTTAGACTAAGATTACACCCCCTAGACCCCCTTTTAAGATAAATGCGTACACTTTTCGGTAGACAAATGTCCCCGCCGAAGGCCGGCTTCTCTTAAAGTAAAGGGTCGCTATCGCTCGCCCGAAAAAATCGAGGACACCAAGATGAAATTAAATTTGACAGATTTGGGCCAAACTAATTGTGTGAACGTCTTAACATCTCAAAAGCAACGGGCCTAAACATGAGGGAGAAAGGGGTCGAGAATAATATCCCAGAAGTGGAACTATCCCCTTAATCTGGCGTACTTATTACCGAGAAAACCAAATTTGTTCTCAATATTTGAAGACTTAGGATGTTGTGAAGATCATAATTATTAACCCCTTCTGTACCGGTGACTTCTTTTTAATTTTATTCTATTCTCTATTTAAACTATTTTGTGCAGTTTAAGGAGGATCTGTGGTAGTAAAAAGTGTTAACCCCTTCTGTACCAGTGACGTATTTGTCATTTAATTCTAGCTATATTTAGACGATTGTGTGAAGATTAGGAAGGATAATTATATGGTCACTAAAAGAATATGGTCTGTAGCAGTTTAATAGGTAAATAAAATCATCTAATAGTTTACCAGAATATAATGAAAAGGACGTAACCAGTACCGTACTGTCTATCTATTGCCTGACGCCGCAATCCCCGAAGGGGTGGACACCAACGAACCGCCCCCATGCACCTCTGTCCCCAGTCATTCGACGCCCCTCCTCCCAACCCAGCACCGCCTTCATTCATATCCTCACTCCATCCTTCCATACCAAGTGATATTAGTGGGATCAAGGGAGCTTTAAGATAAAATTAGATAGGCATATGGACGAGACTATGTTATTGGAAGGATGTTATATTTTTCAATTCCATCGCAATAGAAATGATTCATAGATTACAAAAAGTCCAAATAAAACGGTTATGTTAATGTCTACAGGAGTTAGATAGATGCATTCGAGAGATAGATAGATAGAGAAAGAGAGTTGCAGAGGGGGAAGTGAGCGATAAACGAACTATTATGAGACGGACTTAATTGGTTCTGAAAAGACAAAGGAGACATTTTTATTGACTTTTTTTCATGTTATTATTTGTGTGCTGGAAGGAAAAATATTGTTTTCAATTCCATCGCATTAGAAAGATTCATAGATTACAAAAAGTCCAAATACGACATAGTTATGTTAATGTATAAGGGAGTTAGATAAGGGAGTTAGCATTAGAGAGATAAACAGATAGAGAGAGAGTGGCTAGGGGCGAGCGAGCGATAAAATACAAATAATAGTCAGAATAAAGATAAAAACAACTTGACCAGTAATGAATGGGTTTAACCCCTTCTGACCGGCGACGTCTTTTGTATATTTTGTCAGCCTAGGAAGCTTAGGAAGGATATATGGTAGCTAGAATGATTAATTAAGATATTCTATAGCCTTTCCATGGGTAGAAGTCCTTCCTAAGCTGAATTAAACGGTCTAATAGTTGTCAGAATGTAATGCAAATTACGTCACCGGTACTGAAGGGGTTAAATCCATATAATTTGCTTACAATTCTACGTTTTCTATGCCACGTCGAACAAAGATTATTATGTGAACTGAGCACTTTGGAACTGAGCGATAATTTATGAAAAAACGCTCATAATGCCATTAGTTTTTTAAAGATTATAGTATATTTCTTTGTTTTGTTTATCAGTGGTTCGGGGTTCGCTATAGAAGGAGAGCGACCATTTGTGTGAGCCCTTGAAGATTATGACGCATTTTGATCGTTTACTCTGGCCATCATTAGACGATTTTATATAGCTTAGGAAGGATCTGTGGGCATCAAAAGGGTAAGTACTATCTCAATGAACCCGGCTTTCACACACCCTTCCTAATCTGAATAAAATCGTCTAACAATAGCTGGAAGAACCTGTTTAAATGCGCCATGGTCCTCAAAGGGTTAGGCGAGGTTAATGATACCAGAGGCACCAAAATAGCAGAGGTTAGCCGATTTCCGTTGCTGCAGGGTCTTGGTGGTGGTGGTGGGGGTAGCTAGTTAAGGGGTTGGGGATGAGGAAATTGAGGGGAGAGGGAGGGAGGGGATGGTTTTATTCTGTGGTTGAGTTCGGTGGGTGGTAGACGTGTGTTCTAAACATTGTGTCTTTATTATTACAAAAAGTGTAAATTTTTCAGTAGAGATATGTCCTGCCCGAAGGCCAATTCCTACCAAATTGCAGGCTTGCTATTGCTCGCCAGGAAAAAAATTTACGCCTAAATGTGGTGAAAGGTCTTAAAAACAGCAAACTATTGGGGCTACACATGAGGAAGGGGGTCCAGAAACTCTCCCCCTATACCCTTTAAGTGATCAGCGATAAAGTGACTCTGTATATCAACTTTTAGACCAATAAGTGAATAACGGGACCACTTGTGAACTATACTGTACAAATAACCTTACAAAATACCTAATGGTGAAACAGTGAGCCAAGTTGGACTATACCCTGTTCCAAATAGGTAGGTCATATTAGAGGAGACTGTTGGTGAAGTGTTGAAGTGTTGGTGGTAGTTCCAGTAACCTAAACCTTCTTGGCTCTTGTTCCAGTGGTGGCAGTGGACCGAGTGAGGGAAGACTGAGGCTGTGGGTGAGTGTTCACTATGTTTTGTAGCAAACTTTTTCTTCATCGTTATCCTCTGGGAAAGAGTGGAAATATGTTACTTGAAGTAGATGCGGAGTTACATGGAGGGATAGACAGATGAATGACGAAGTACGAGAGTGGTGTGGTGTGGATGTAAATGTGCTGGAAAGTGTGAAAAGTAACACCTTGAGATGGTTCGGCCATGTAGAAATTTATGGGAAGCAAGAGAATCACTAAGAGTGTACAAGAGCGAGGTGGAAAGACAGAGAGGGAGATATAAACCAAGAGAGAGGTGGAAGGATGGAGTTAAGAAGTATATGCGTGAAAGCGGTGCTGGATGGGCATTAACTGACTGGAGACAGAGGTGCAAGGGGGCGATTCGTTCGTGGCCTTCCCTTCGGGGATCACAGCGTCTGGTAATAGATAGATAGATAGTACCGGCTGAGTTGGTTGCACCAACCTGCCATGCTTGTTGCCAGACGCTTCTAAGACCCTAAGCTTGCCACCCATAAATAATCAATGTACTTAGTGCATTGGTTGATGAAGGGTGTATGTACACTCTGATACCATAGTCTCTAGCCCACTCCTCTCTGGCAAGAGGTGAGGCCAGGACCCTTACTGGACGGCGGCCCACGGTGATGGTTAGGGGTGGGGTTGGGGGGAGAGGGCAACGCACACGAGTCTGCTTTGAGCGAAAAAGCATGCAAAATATTGATCGATTTTTCTGGATGTTGTGAGGAGGTAAGGAGGGTATAGTGCCTGGTATAGGGAGAGTTCGACCCATTGTTACCATTGAAGCGTGTTCCATTTCGGTCAGAGCTACATATATTGCACCAGGGCGACGTAGATAGAGCAGAATTAGCCGGGAAATAGCTGCTAGGGTGTATTCTTCCCTATAGAAGCCACCGCCGGGAATGGGTTTAGTATAGCTCACAAATGTTAGCCATCAATTTGATCGTGCCATATAGGTCTGCCATACCCTATAATTTATTGCTTGATATGTCATCACCACCAGATATCAAATTAATTGTAGTTAGACTTTGTTGAATAAGGGTGGAAGCAAGAAAGGCGGCCATCTTGAATCGGTGGTGAACTAATTTTTTCCACTTTTTCGCCATATTTTTAGTATTTTGCCATCCTATATTAATGGTAAGACCAGCGGGGTCTGTTACATTTTTTTTTCGTGCGGGGGGGGGGGGGGGGTCTTATATTGACATCATTGGTTATATTGGATAGTGGTGGGTAAAAATGCAATTGAGGTGGAAATCATGGGAATTATCTAGGCATACCGACAACTTTATTTACACTACTCGTGGTTACGTTATCGTCTATTTTAAATGTTTTTTGTTTTCTGTTATTTGCCCCTTGCTGGCAATATATATGATGATAACAAGTCGGGGGGGGCAAAGCCCCTCTCACTCAGGCACATATCCCACAGCTGGGGATGGCCGACTTGAAACAGAGACTAATCAGGGACAACACAACATAAGAAACAAAATACAAATTCACACACATCTAGGTCACCCAGGAGAAGACCCAGAGTCCACGGATCATTAAGGTCAGCACTCCCCCGGCCCCCTGATCTCACTTGGAAAGATCGTATTACCACTCTTGCTAAAACAGCTTCCCAAGCTGGGTGTGCTCAACCGCCTCCAGGTTTTTTTTACCCCTGCGCAGCTTCTTGCTCTGTGCAGGGGCAAAGTGCGTCCATGCATTGAGTATTGTTCACACATGTGGGGAGAATCCTCACACAGCACTTCTAGAAAAAGTAGAAAAGAAAGTCTCCTGTCTCATTAACTCTCGTTGACTCACTAATTCTCTGCAGTCTCTCTTCGCCGTAATGTTGCATCTCTCTCACTATTCTACCGCTATTACAATAATCAGTGTCCCTCAGAGCTCTCTCAGGGTATACCATCCCCTCTTCGTAGAGCACGTAGCACCCATCTTGCAACACAATCCCACCCCTACTCTGTGCAACTCTCCAATCAAAGAGTGAAACGCTATCCTCAGTCTTTCTTCTATTCAACAGCTGAGCTCTGGAACTCTTTCCTAGAATCAGTCTTTCTCTCTTCCTATGACTTAAATTGCTTCAAGCTCCGTGTGTCCAGGCATTTTGGCTCGAACGTCCCTTGATTTTGGCCCTGTCACTCTTTCAACTCTGGGGAAGGCGCTCGCTACAGGCAGTTCTGCCTTTTGTCTCCCTTACTCACATACACAGAGCCCGAACAAAAACGATATTTAAAGTTCCAAATCTTAGGGTCCTGGACCACTTTCGCTTTCTCTTGCCCCTTTCTCTGTCTCGTCTAGTAAGTGAATTTTACAAGGGGAGGAGGATTCCTAGCCACCCGCCCCAATAATAAACCCATAATAAACATTGGACAATACTGGTACAGAATAGCTCACTTGCCCCTTGGTTCTAAATTATACATGATCACACATAATATATTTTTCCGTTCTTTGACAAGTATGGCATCAACATAGGTAAATATCAATACATTTTAGGGGAAATTAGTTGTTTTTCTGTTCCCCCTTATCCCTCATGTTTAGCCTCATTAGTTTTGAGATTATAAGACGTTCGCCCTATTAGTAATAGCAAAATTTTTCTATCGAATAATGTACAAATATATCTTGAAGGAGGATCTTGGGCGGGTGTTTTTATAAGCTTGATGGAAGTCTAGCAAGGAAACTTATATACTAATATATAATTAGATATACCGACCAATATATATATATATATATATATATATATATATATATATATATATATACTGTATATATAGATTACATCGTTCCGTTCTTTGCTAATCATGTCACCAAAATGGGTACATTTATTTCAATTTAATCAGAAACTTTACAATTTGTTTCTGCTTATTTCGTTAAGGTGGGATGTATTTGTTTACTATTGTTATAGTTTCCACCCTAGACCTCCATCAAACTTATTAAAACACCTGCCCAAGACCCTCCTTCAAGATATATGTGTACATTCTTCGACAGAAACATTTCTCAGCCAAAGCCCGGTTCCTCTTAAATTACAGGCTCGCTATCGCTCGCCAGGAAACAATCGACACCTAAATGACACGAAAAGTCTTCATATTGACAACTAAATGGGGCAAAAGGTCTCAAAATCACCAAACTAATGGAATGAACGTCTTAATATCTGAAAATATTGGGGCTAAACATGAAGGAAAAGGGGCTCCAGAAATCGACCATCTCCCCTTATTCCCCTCTGTACCGGCGACGTATTTTGTTTACTTTTTTCTGGCTACCATTAGCCGATTGTATTGAGTTTAAACAATTAACAGGCTTGGAACTATCTCACTTAACCCTTTATACCACCACAGATCCTTCTTCAGCTGCACAAACTCGTCCAAATATAGCTAGAATAAATATAAAAAGACGTCGCCGGGACAGAAGGGGTTAATGAAGGTATCTAGAAATACTTAACCCCTTCAGCACCATGACGCCTATTTACCTTTGTTTCTAGCTAAAATTAGACGATTTTATGCAGTTTAAGAAGTACCTGTGTTAATAAGAGATCGTATTTACCCATTTGTGTCGTATAGGTGAATTATAATGTAAAGAAAATCGTCTAATGGTAACAGCTTAAGAGGGACCTATGCTATTAAGAGGGTTTATTGAGATCGTATTTATCCATTTGAGTCTTATAGGTAGATTGCAAACTAAAGAAAATCGTCTAATGGTAACAGCTTAAGAGGGACCTATGCTATTAAGAGGGTTTATTGAGATCGTATTTATCCATTTGAGTCTTATAGGTAGATTGCAAACTAAAGAAAATCGTCTAATGGTAACAGCTTAAGAGGGACCTATGCTATTAAGAGGGTTTATTGAGATCGTATTTATCCATTTGAGTCTTATAGGTAGATTGCAAACTAAAGAAAATCGTCTAATGGTAACAGCTTAAGAGGGACCTATGCTATTAAGAGGGTTTATTGAGATCGTATTTATCCATTTGAGTCTTATAGGTAGATTGCAAACTAAAGAAAATCGTCTAATGGTAACAGCTTAAGAGGGACCTATGCTATTAAGAGGGTTTATTGAGATCGTATTTATCCATTTGAGTCGTATAGGTAGATTGCAAACTAAAGAAAATCGTCTAATGGTAACAGCTTAAGAGGGACCTATGCTATTAACCCGGCAAGCGCGATAGGCCTCACGGAAGGCTTCCTATAGGGAACGCGATAGGCCTCACGGAAGCAAGACCATAAAAAAAGCTTTCCACAAAAAAAAAGGGCCTATCAAAACAAAGGAATTTGTCTCTAGGTGAGATAATTCCCCTCCAGTACTCATCCATGTAAATCTCACCCACCCCCTCCCCTCCTTCCCCACCTTATTCCCCCCTCCCTCCCCTCCTCAATTATCACCTATTTTCCCTCTTATTATCATCATTTATCGGTTATTTTTCTCTCCCGCGATAATGTAGCACAAGTGGGTTGCAGAAAAGATCGTTATGTAACACCCAGACACCGGCCCACACCGCCCCGCTCGTCTCAGTTACCTCACAGACAGCGAGAGAGGAGGGTTTGCCTGTGTTTCTCTCTCGCCTGAGATTATGACCGGGTGGCCAATATCTTCGTTTTTCACCACCCAAATGCTTTTCCCACTTATTTTAGCACTCTTGAAGGTTCATATATACATCATATATGTAAAATAAAAGCAAACCGAAAACAAATAATGCTCTATATTGTAAATATAACGAATTCTGTCAGAATCCAAGGCTAGAAATGCACAAATAACTACCCTAGCCCCGAGGTCTATTTAGCGCTTGTCAGGTTAAGAGGGTTTATTGAGATCGTATTTATCCATTTGAGTCTTATAGGTAGATTGCAAACTAAAGAAAATCGTCTAATGGTAACAGCTTAAGAGGGACCTATGCTATTAAGAGGGTTTATTGGGATCGTATTTATCCATTTGAGTCTTATAGGTAGATTGCAAACTAAAGATAATCGTCTAATGGTAACCAGAATGTGATGAAACTTACGTCATGGTGGTGAAAGGGTTAAGGGGGGTTAAACATACGGGGGTTAGAACACGACTTTCAAATAGGCGATTTACTTGCGTTCTACGATTTATATATACAGTAGTTGGATAATTAGGCGATTTATATATACAGTAGTTGGATAATTAGGCGATTTATATATACAGTAGTTGGATAATTAGGCGATTTATATATATACAGTAGTTGGATAATTAGGCGATTTATATATACAGTAGTTGGATAATTAGGCGATTTATATATACAGTAGTTGGATAATTAGGCGATTTATATATACAGTAGTTGGATAATTAGGCGATTTATATATACAGTAGTTGGATAATTAGGCGATTTATATATACAGTAGTTGGATAATTAGGCGATTTATATATACAGTAGTTGGATAATTACGCGATTTATATATACAGTAGTTGGATAATTAGGCGATTTATATAATTACAGTAGTTGGATAATTAGGCGATTTATATATACAGTAGTTGGATAATTAGGTGATTTATATATACAGTAGTTGGATAATTAGGCGATTTATATATACAGTAGTTGGATAATTAGGCGATTTATATATACAGTAGTTGGATAATTAGGCGATTTATATAATTACAGTAGTTGGATAATTAGGCGATTTATATTGTTACGGCTGTATCGGCAATACATATTCGGGATTCTTGATCGTAGGACAGAAATGGCTTATGTGACAACGACACGCTCGATTCCAGTCCCAAATACTATATGCTCCAGACAACAAAAGCACCAACGCCCTACAGAGTTATCGTCTATGGTAACTGTTACGACCGGGCACTCGGGTACACTAGGGCTCTTACACAGGACTCGAGTATGGCTCGCTGCCACAACGGAAACACACGATCCCAACCCCAGAGTACTGCCAGCCGAACAAAAAACGCCACTACCCTCCAGAGTTCTATCTGCTATAACGGGGTATACAAGAACTCGGTACTAGCGTTTCACACAACAGACTAATAACAAGACGGGAGTTATCTAGTCTGGTCAACAATCAAACAAAGAAGAAAGTACTACAACACTAAAGAATAGTGTTGGCCGAAGCCGAAGTAATCCACCCTTGAACTAAGAACTTAAGAAGTCCTCCACCCTCTACTTCGGATCGGCACTATTACGTTACGTTAAACAATAGTCCTCGAGCATCAAGCAAGGAATCTTCTGATAAGTTAGATGCTTCTCGAATACTCATAAGAAGTAAGTATCGGATTTTGAACAGCAATTTAATGAATAACTCACTGGTAATTAAAGGCTTTAAATTGACATAAGAAGAATTATAAGAATAAGCAATAGGATATGGCAAACATTAAGAAGAAGTACTCCGACAATGCACTGGCAATAGCCTACTAAGATTGTGCTCGTGGGCCACTAATCTCTGAAGTAGCTAAGCGTGCCACACATGAAATCAATAGTGCTTAAACAATAATATACATAAGGAGAAGCTTCAATACTATGCTGTATCTGCTGGTCGAGCAAAGTCTAGCTGGGATATCTAAGGTTAAGAGACAATGGCTGAGCAAGCGGCTCGTAGCCTAGCGAGGTCCTTAAGACTGTGCGGCCAAATTACGGTAATTGACGGGATGCTCTCTTGAGAGATCCAGATCACTAGTATCTGGTTCTCTCCTGGCGATCCTCTCAAAGTCAAGCAAATGAGATAGCACAGTGTTGGGTGGCACAGGCAAAAGCCCTCACTCGCAACACAGTGCTAAACTCCCACGGTACACAATCAAAAAGACCCCCTAGGCTTCCCACGTCTCCGTTGCAATTGTGCTGGTTCAACCAACCTAGCACTCATAGGAAATCACAACTCGAGGAACCCTATCCCAGTCTAGCATTACCTAAACCAGCAGAAAACAGGAACATGAATAATAGTACACAGGGAAATGCATATACGAGTGCAACAAACATCAATCAATCCTATTCTAGTTGACCCTTCCAAAATAGGCTATCTAACAGGCACTTATCTCGTGAGAACTCAAGCGATAATACTTTGGCTGACTAAATCTGCACCAAAGGGGTCATTGGTTAAAAAGGGACGAGAAGAGAAGAAAATAGGCTGTTCAGAGAGTAGAGAAAGTTCACATCAGTCGGAAGAATATCGATAGTTGCAAGGGATATGAGAGGTCGCTTTGCCTGATGAGTTCTGAAGAATGGTGGCCAGAACCTCTCTTTTTATACTCGGCCCTCTAGCGGCATATCTCAAACTACTTAAGGACCGCCCACTGGCAATCATGACGTCATATTCTCTCTCAATCTGGGATCGACAAAGAACTTCCCACGCGCTGAAAGGGAGGAAGGGAGGAGGAAGGAGGGAGTGAGGCCTACACACCTCGTGGCGCGCTCACCGGCCGGCGCCACATAACTCTCTCTCTCATCATCATATATAAGTCCCACACACAATACATATATACAATGATATAAAATAGAACTCGTTGACTCAGAAGAAAACAAAATACATAATGATAATACTTATAGTACAACGGTTCACATAAACTGAGTTAGGAAACTCTACACAGACTACAGCCAAAGTTCCTGCCCTGACGATCCTAGCGAGAGTGGGGCCTGACTGGGCGTTCTGTACAGCATGCTCATACTCGACATGCGTCACACCTCCCCCAAGATTTTACTTGCTCAACCCTGAGCTAAAATCTGATATACAGAACCCCATCAAACCCCTCACACCCAGCGACCGCATGGCACTAAAACAACGCTGAGTTTATCACTAAAACACATCTTATAAAAAAAAATTCACATTTCATAACTCCTCCCAACAATAGTAAAAGACATAATATCATGCTCCCAGAGCGAGCTTACAGCAGCTCAGCCGTTTGATAGTTCGTGGACTACTCAAACACTACAGGCTATGACAAACTTATACAATTATCTATATCAAAAAGAAAGAGTTTTTATATGATTTTTATATTTTAATATGTTTTTTCCCGGCTGCACTATAAGGGCAGCCTATTTTCTTCTATACCAAACGCTCAACAATCCTGCTTTACGACCCAATACGCTGGGCTACAACCGCGAGCCAACAAGCACCAAGCGCAAAATACTACTCAAACCAAAGCAGGAGGCTACCCGTGTGTCAATCTACCCAGGATCATATACCCCTGAACGACCACATGCAACCTCGTTGTCACAACCGGCAATATGGCTTATGTCCAGGTTATATACCAATAACCTTAGTGACCACCTGGTCAGCCTCATATTCCGATTGTGAAACTGGTCCAAGATCTCGAGAGGGTAATGATCTGGGTAAACTACACCGACCGGACCATAGGCTGGAACATAGATCTCGAAATGCCCCAGCGCATCATTGTCCTTTTCACTTTCATTCATCAGGCTCTGACACGTTGCTGGTGCATTCTTAAGTCCGTCAGGCACAACATTGCACTGGTAGGTACTCCCGTCCACAACAAAACCACATACCTCTTTAGCACGCTCGGACAAAGTTACAAGCAACGACCACTCACGACATTCCTTATCCCTCAGATCCTTCGTCCACACGTAATCCAGCTCTGCTTGCACCATAGGCTGTCGAGCAGGATTTATACGGTAGGGAATTAAACTGAGCCTTGCACTATCTCCAGCCTGCATGTCGGATTCTACCCCGCACATCAAGCCTGGAGAAGCAACAAACATGCGAAAGTACTGCCATAGCCTAGTAAACAACTGCCTTGCACTGTCTCCACGAACAACATGCCTAGTGCCCTCCCACAACCCAGCCGAGACCGCAGCTTCTAACCTGTAGTCTCCCTCCTTCTCCACCTTCGTCCCTAGAACAGCCAGGTCATGAGAGGGACAATCAGTACCACCTGTGCAGTCACTCCCACAGTTCATTATTGCTAAGGCTTCCCCGCCGATACCGTACATGCGCACCCCCGCATTCCTTGTGACGACATCTGCCTGCGCAGCATCACCGCTTTCAGCGACATGGCCAGATACAGTCGGTCTATGGTAGGGCTGTTGCATTAGACTAGAGCAGCATTGGGAGGCTATGCGACGACCGGGCACTGCGATACCACAGCCGACCCTACCAATCTGCTCAATGTCCTCCTTTTTACCACCACCCTTGGCAGCCATGGGTCGACCCTGACCTGGCAACCATGCCAAAGCCTCGTCGCCCACCTTAAACCACCGAAACAACGAGGCTAACGGTCTTTTAACATTCACGTGACCTGCCCGCGGAACATCTCGCACCGTCCGAGTTGTGAGACTCAGGGGCTCGGCACGACCAGTGGGGTATGAACCGAGCTGGTGCTGGAGTGCTGCACACTGCTGCTCAGGCAGGTGCTCTAGCGCTTCCACAGCCACCAGACTCGTGTCCCCCGCCCACTGCTTCGCCGAGACATGACAATCCCTACTCTCCTCCACCTGTGCCCTACTGCCCCCCTCTCCTTCTCCACCTTGGCCGCGGCAGACCAACGCAGGGACAGTAGGCTGCTCAGGTGGTTGCCTCACAAACTCCTCCAACAGGTTCACATGACATGCTTCCCCGTCCTCGTGTTTAATCTCGACAGCACCATTACCACACTTCTGAACTTCCGGATCCTCCAACTGCAGTTTACAAATATCTGAGGGAACCAACCTGTCTAGATGCTTCCGAAGCAACCCAAGTCCTTCCCCAATATCAAACTGAGCAACCCTTTTTTCTCTCCGTGTGCAACGTTGCTGCCCCGGAGTCTCTTCCGGCCCTACCTCCTCACTAACTGTGACAGGTCCTGGGGCCTCTCCAGACTCCAACATAGGTGCCAATACTAAATCACCCAGGAGAGCCGCCGAGTCAAAACTCTTAAAACCAACTCCAGCTTTAGCCTCCTCCTGTTGATCGTTCCTCTGCTGGTCTGAAGACGGAGGACTAGGCTGTGACACTTTAGCTGCCCGAGCTCGGGTGACAGCACACGCCATGGGTTGTGCCTGGCACCGCTCGACACACTCTTGTTCTCCCCCACTCACGTCGGCCGGCCTCTCGGCAACGACTAAGGGTAGAACCTCAGAAGCGGGCATTGCAAAGTCGTTGCCGAGAAGAAGGTCGACGCCCTCCACTGGCAGTTTCTCCACAATCCCAACATCCAATTCACGTGCCACACCATCCACCTCCAACTCCAACCGCACCAGCGGGTATGACCGAGTTGCATTAATACCCTGCACCACTACCACCCGAGCCGCATTTATAGGGTAGCCAGTCAAATTGTTCATCAGAGTCTGGGAAGCACCTGTATCACGCAAGACCTCTACTCCATGCTTGCGCCCCGCCCACATCACGCAACCCCGTCCTCTATGGTCGCAAAAAACATCCTGAGCAGGGTTCGAGCCTCTCAGGTGTTTCTGCATTGGCTGTGCCTCAGCCTCTGACGAACTGCCCCGGGCAAACTCAGAAGACTTCGGAGACACACCAATGTTGCAGGCCAAAGACACAGCTGCTGTAGGTGGTTTGCTAGGACAGACTCTTGCAAAGTGCCCCTTTTCATGACAAAGATAACACTCCAACTCCCCTCTGGGCTTCCCTTGGTACTGGGAAGGGCCCGGCCCCTTCTTAAATGGGACGGTGTTAGTCTTGTGGTCAGTCTTGGTATCATAGCTCTTGTACTTGTTTGCATAATGTATATCACTAACTCGGGGGGGTGGGGTGTCACGCCCCTTGTTACCTGCCTCACTACGCTGGGCAGACCCGCACCCACGAATTAATGATAGCCGGAGGTCAGCCATCTCAGCTGCCTCCTGTAGAGTTTTAGGGTTCTTTTCTTTAATAGTTAAAGTCATATCTGCACCAGTACACTTATAAAACTGCTCGAGCAGAAACAGCTCAGTCAACTGTTCGGCCGTCTCAGCTTTCTCAGAACGTGTCCAGTTAGCAAGTGCATCTTTTAAGTCCCGGGCATGTTCAAGAAAGGTCGCCTCCCTAGTCTTCGTAACACCCCGAAACTTCAATCGATATGTTTCTGGTTGCAACTCGTATGCCCGTAGGACAGCTCTCTTCAATACTGGGTAGTCAATGCAAGACTCTAAAGGCAGTGCATCATAAGCCTTCAGACCCTTACCCGTAAGTCTTGAGGAGACTAGAGCTGCCCACTTCTCTTCAGGCCAATTATGCTCCCTACACTTCTTCTCAAAACGATTAAAAAATTCTGTGACTTCAGTTTCACTAAATGCCGGCACCAACTTGACTAAGTGGGACAAGGACTGTTCTCTTACTTGGCCCTCACGGCCCATCCGAATCCCTGTCGACTCTGCACGAGTCTTATCTAAATCTATCTGAGCACAATATTTCTCGGAGTCGTATCTAAGCTCAGCCTCGTGCCTCCTAGTCTCATTCTCCTGCTTCCTAAACTCAGCCTCAATCGCATACTTCCTAGACTCAGCCTCGATTGCATACCTCCTAGACTCAGCCTCCATCTCCTTCTCATGCCTCCTAGACTCATTCTCCATCTCCTGCTTCCTAGCCTCATTCTCCATCTCCTGCTTCCTAGCCTCAATCTCAATTTTAGCAAGCTCGAGTTTAAATATCATCTCAGGAGACAGGCCGGAAGAGGGAGCTGCCACTACTGAAGGAGGGGGGGCAAGAACTGGGGAACCACCATACGCACCGCCCGAGGGCACTCCAATCTTCCAATGCTCATCCCTCTGTGGGAGAGTGCTAACCTCCGGCAACTGAGTGGACGGCACTGTGGGAGTCGAGTGAGAGGGGATCTGGGGAGGAACCCCCCCAAACGCCCTCTCCTCCGAAACCCCATGTCGCCCACGCAACACCCAGGAAATCAGCTCCCCCTTGGACATCCCTCCTACATTGGATAGACCCAAAACCTTGGCTATCAGGTGCAAGCCATAAACATTCACCCCAGTCAGCCTCTCCTCCGTCACGTGGTACTGCTTACTCACAAAAAGTCTAGCATCCTCCTCACTAGTTACTAACGGCACCTCCTCAAATAGCATCTCTCGCTCCTCGTCAGTACTAGGGCCCGACATACTGAAGTTCACAAAAAATTCTCGAGACAAAAGTGTTAAACTCCCTTATGTAAGCACTAATTACTAAATTAACTGGAGTCTCTTAAATGCTCTCCTAATTGCCTTACAAAAAAAAATATTCTTCAATATGTACGCTAAAGTACGAACAAACAAATGTTGTACAACTCTGCAAAAAATTATACTGTTCACAAAATCCTAAGCAAGGTCGCCATTTGTTACGACCGGGCACTCGGGTACACTAGGGCTCTTACACAGGACTCGAGTATGGCTCGCTGCCACAACGGAAACACACGATCCCAACCCCAGAGTACTGCCAGCCGAACAAAAAACGCCACTACCCTCCAGAGTTCTATCTGCTATAACGGGGTATACAAGAACTCGGTACTAGCGTTTCACACAACAGACTAATAACAAGACGGGAGTTATCTAGTCTGGTCAACAATCAAACAAAGAAGAAAGTACTACAACACTAAAGAATAGTGTTGGCCGAAGCCGAAGTAATCCACCCTTGAACTAAGAACTTAAGAAGTCCTCCACCCTCTACTTCGGATCGGCACTATTACGTTACGTTAAACAATAGTCCTCGAGCATCAAGCAAGGAATCTTCTGATAAGTTAGATGCTTCTCGAATACTCATAAGAAGTAAGTATCGGATTTTGAACAGCAATTTAATGAATAACTCACTGGTAATTAAAGGCTTTAAATTGACATAAGAAGAATTATAAGAATAAGCAATAGGATACGGCAAACATTAAGAAGAAGTACTCCGACAATGCACTGGCAATAGCCTACTAAGATTGTGCTCGTGGGCCACTAATCTCTGAAGTAGCTAAGCGTGCCACACATGAAATCAATAGTGCATAAACAATAATATACATAAGGAGAAGCTTCAATACTATGCTGTATCTGCTGGTCGAGCAAAGTCTAGCTGGGATATCTAAGGTTAGGAAACAATGGCTGAGCAAGCGGCTCGTAGCCTAGCGAGGTCCTTAAGACTGTGCGGCCAAATTATGTTAATTGACGGGATGCTCTCTTGAGAGATCCAGATCACTAGTATCTGGTTCTCTCCTGGCGATCCTCTCAAAGTCAAGCAAATGAGATAGCACAGTGTTGGGTGGCAGAGGCAAAAGCCCTCACTCGCAACACAGTGCTAAACTCCCACGGTACACAGTCAGAAAGACCACCTAGGCGTTCCACGTCTCCGTTGCAATTGTACTGGTTCAACCGCAACCTAGTACTCATAGGAAATCACAACTCAGAAACCCCATCCCAGTCTAGCATTGCCTAAACCAGCAGAAAACAGGAACATGAATAATCGCACACAGGGAAATGCATACACGAGTGCAACAAACATCAATCAATCCTATTCTAGTTAACCCTTCCAAAAATAGGCTATCTAACAGGCACTTATCTCGTGAGAACTCAAGCGATAATACTTTGGCTGACTAAATCTGCACCAAAGGGGTCATTGGTTAAAAAAGGACGAGAAGAAGAAGAAGATAGGCTGTTCAGAGAGTAGAGAAAGTTCACATCAGTCGGAAGAATATGGATAGTTGCAAGGGATATGAGAAGTCGCTCTGCCTGATGAGTTCTAAAGAATGGTGGCAAGAACCTCTCTTTTTATACTCGGCCCTCTAGCGGCATATCTCAAACTACTTAAGGACCGCCCACTGGCAATCATGACGTCATATTCTCTCTCAATCTGGGATCGACAAAGGATTTCCCACGCGCTTGATTGATGGTAGGGAGGAGGGAGGAGGGAGTGAGGCCTACACACCTCGTGGCGCGCTCACTGGCCGTCGTTACATAACTCTCTCTCTCATCATTATAAATAAGTCCCACACACAATACTTATATCTAATGATATAAAATAGAACTCGTTGACTTAGAAGAAAACAAAATACATAATTATAATACTTATAGTACAACGGTTCACATAAACTGAGTTAGGAAACTCTACACAGACTACAGCCAAAGTTCCTGCCCTGACGATCCTAGCGAGAGTGGGGCCTGACTGAGCGTTCTGTACAGCATGCTCATACTCGGCATGCGTCACAATGTAGTATCAATAGAGAAGTTGATAGATAAGACAATAGGAATTCAGAGAGAGAGAGTGAGTTAGACTTCAGAGCGAGAGGGTAGCAATGCGCCACACTGCCGGGGGGGTGGGTTGCCAGACGTATGGACCGGTTGGCAGCCCTGCGCTTATAGCTAGGTGCGACAGGGTTGGTAGTCCATTGCCGCCTGCCTATGCTGCCTGGGCTGCCCATGTTGTCGTGCTGCACATTGCCTGGAGGCTCGCTGTGTGTTCCATGATCAGGTTGCCTAGAACCTTTGAGATTCTAACATCCCTTGCCCTCTCTCCCAACTTCTCACGGTTGCACTCTTTCTCTCTGACGACATTACTCTCATTTCATTCTTCTCTCTATTTAAATGCATAACCTTCCCTTGAGGTCCTAAAGGAGTTTCAGCACTCACCTCTCGTATTACTCTTAGGACAAGCATATATTTACATGTATTAGATTTAAGGGGTTAATGTGAACAGCGATCTTCTTGATGAGGATAGTTGGTGAACGTTCTACATGTTCACGAGTTATATGCCCAGCTCATCATCCAATTTGTGACTAGACTAGTGCCATGTGTAAGAGCCCGACCATGCCCAGGAGTTGTCTGTAGAGGGGCGAGGACTTAGCCTTGATTTGCCTACCGAGCCAGGAGCGAGTGCAGTACCAGAGACTACAGCTCGCTCGTAGTGCCGGTATAGTAGAGTAACGTAATTTATCTGTCCTTGTGTTCTCTGCAGTCTTTTCCTGGGTTCTCGCTTTCGGTGCTGGGACTCGTTGTTCCTGTGACTTGGCCTGCTAGCTAGAACACATGGGGATGATGAGTGGGTGATATCTTTATTTTACTATGCATTGCAGCTCTCTTTAAGTTTATGTATATAACACTTTACAATACACATTACTCACACACAAGACAACACTATTAATACTTTCATGTATCAATTAACTGCACTGTCGTTTTGCTGCTGTGTCCGGAGTTCCGTTGCGTAGGGCGCATACGGACTCAGAGGGGAGACAGAGTGAGAGAAGCGAAGTAGCCTATGCGGTAGTAGGCTACCGGCGCAGTACTGTTGCCTGCAACCTTTTAGTTATTCCAAGTATAGATTCATTATTACAATAAGTGACTACTATTTATGTTCCTTCCATGTGTATTATTAGGTATCTACTGGATCATGAACATCTTGTATGCTACATGCTAGTGCATGTTAGTAGGGGACAGTTATTCTAGTGCACGCGCTTTCAAGTAGGCGTGTACATTTGTCATTTAGCATTTCACTGTCATACCTTTAGCCTGCTTCTATTCTACATTATTAGAGGCTTAATATTAACGTAGTTTCTTGAGTATTGCATTTCTTTAGTCATAACGTAACCTATAAATGTCTGAGGGAGTTTAGCCTCATAGCCTACCCCTGTTGTACACTTTCGCCGAGTTAAGGTACCTCGTTACCATAGACGATAACTCTGTAGGGCGTTGGTGCTTTTGTTGTCTGGAGCATATAGTATTTGGGACTGGAATCGAGCGTGTCGTTGTCACATAAGCCATTTCTGTCCTACGATCAAGAATCCCGAATATGTATTGCCGATCCAGCCGTAACAGTATATAGTAGTAATGTCTGTCAGATGTTGGAATATGGTAGTAATGTCTGTCAGATGTTGGACTAACATAGTAATGTCTGCCAGATGTTGGAATATGGTAGTAATGTCTGTCAGAGGTTGAATAAGGTCATAATGTCTGTCAGATGTTGGACTAACATAGTAATGTCTGCCAGATGTTGGAATAAGATAGTAATGTCTGTCAAATGTTGGTATATGGTAGTAATGTCTGTCTGATGTTGGAATATAGTAGTATTGTCTGTCAGATGTTGGAATATGGTATTAATGTCTGTCAGATGTTGGAATATGGTATTAATGTCTGCCAGATGTTGGAATATGATTGTAATGTCTGTCAGATGTTGAAATAGGATAGGCCTATTAATATCTGCCAGATGTTGGAATATGGTATTTATGTCTCAGATGTTGGAATATGGTATTAATGTCTGCCAGATGTTGGAATATGGTAGTAATGTCTGCCATATGTTGGAATAAGATAGTACTGTCTGTCAGATGTTGGTATATAGTAGGAATGTCTGTCAGAGGTTGAATAAGGTCATAATGTCTGTCAGATGTTGGAATATAGTAGTAATGTCTGTCAGATGTTGGAATATGGTATTAATGTCTGTCAGATGTTGGAATATGGTATTAATGTCTGCCAGATGTTGGAATATGATTGTAATGTCTGTCAGATGTTGAAATAGGATAGGCCTATTAATATCTGCCAGATGTTGGAATATGGTATTTATGTCTCAGATGTTGGAATATGGTATTAATGTCTGCCAGATGTTGGAATATGGTAGTAATGTCTGCCATATGTTGGAATAAGATAGTACTGTCTGTCAGATGTTGGTATATAGTAGGAATGTCTGTCAGAGGTTGAATAAGGTCATAATGTCTGTCAGATGTTGGGAATATGGTAGTAATGTCTGCCAGATGTTGGAATAAGATAGTACTGTCTGTCAGATGTTGGTATATAGTAGGAATGTCTGTCAGATGTTGGAATATGATTGTAATGTCTGTCAGATGTTGAAATAGGATAGGCCTATTAATATCTGCCAGATGTTGGAATATAGTAGCAATGTCTGTCAGATATTGGAATATGGTAGTAATGTCTGTCAGATGTTGGACTAACATAGTAATGTCTGTCAGATGTTGGAATAAACTAGTAATGTCTGTCAGATGTTGGAATATAGTAGCAATGTCTGTCAGATGTTGGAATAAGGAAGGAATGACTGCCAAGTGTTGGAATATGGAGAGTAATGTCTCTCAGATGTTGAATAAGGTCGTAATGTCTGTCAGATGTTGGAATATGGTATTAATGTCTCCCAGATGTTGGAATATGATTGTAATGTCTGTCAGATGTTGAAATAGGATAGGCCTATTAATATCTGCCAGATTTTGGAATATGGTAGTAATGTCTGTCAGATGTTAGAATAAGATAGTACTGTCTGTCAGATGTTGGTATATAGTAGTAATGTCTGTCAGATGTTGGAATATGGTAGTAATGTCTGTCAGATGTTGGACTAACATAGTAATGTCTGCCAGATGTGGGAATTTGGTAGTAATGTCTGTGTCAGATGTTGGAATAATTTAGTAATGTCTGCCAGATGTTGGTATATGGTAGTAATGTCTGTCAGAGGTTGAATAAGGTCATAATGTCTGTCAGATGTTGGACTAACATAGTAATGTCTGCCAGATGTTGGAATATGGTATTAATGTCTGCCAGATGTTGGATTATGGTAGTAATGTCTGTCAGATGTTGAAATAGGGTAGGCCTATTAATTACTGCCAGATGTTGGTATATGGTGCAATGTCTGTCAGATGTTGGAATATAGTAGTAATGTCTGTTAGATGTTGGAATATGGTATTAATGTCTGCCAGATGTTGGAATATGATTGTAATGTCTGTCAGATGTTGAAATAGGATAGGCCTATTAATGTCTGTCAGATGTTGGAATAAAGTAGTAATGTCTGTCATGTGTTGGAATATGATAGTAATGTCTGTCAGATGTTGGTATATGGTAGTTATGTCTGTCAGAGGTTGAATAAGGTCATAATGTCTGTCAGATGTTGGACTAACATAGTAATGTCTGCCAGATGTTGGACTAACATAGTAATGTCTGTCAGATGTTGGAATAAGGAAGTAATGTCTGCCAGATGTTGGAATATAGTAGCAATGTCTGCCAGTTGTTGGAATATGGTAGTAATGTCTGCCAGATGTTGGACTAACATAGTAACGTCTGTCTGATGTTGGAATATAGTAGCAATGTCTGCCAGATGTTGGAATATAGTAGCAATGTCTGCCAGATGTTGGAATAAGGAAGGAATGTCTGCCAGGTGTTGGAATATGGATAGTAATGTCTGTCAGATGTTGGAATATTGTAGTAATGTCTGTCTGATGTTGGAATAACGTAGTAATGTCTGCCAGATGTTGGAATAAGGTAGTAATGTCTGTCAGATTTGGGAATAAGGCAGTAATGTCTGTCAGATGTTGGAATAAGTAGTCATGTCTGCCAGATGTTGGAATATGGTAATATTGTCTGCCAGATGTTGGAATATGGTATTAATGTCTGCCAGATGTTGGAATATGATTGTAATGTCTGTCAGATGTTGAAATAGGATAGGCCTATTAATATCTGCCAGATGTTGGAATATAGTAGCAATGTCTGTCAGATGGTGGAATATGGTAGTAATGTCTGTCAGATGTTGGAATAAGGAAGTAATATCTGCCAGATGTTGGAATAAGGTAGTACTGTCTGTCAGATGTTGGTATATAATAGGAATGTCTGTCAGAGGTTGAATAAGGTCATAATGTCTGTCAGATGTTGGAATATAGTAGTAATGTCTGTCAGATGTTGGTATATGGTAGTAATGTCTGTCAGATGTTGGAATAAACTAGTAATGTCTGTCAGATGTTGGTATATGGTAGTAATGTCTGTCAGATGTTGGTATATGGTAGTAATGTCTGTCAGATGTTGGAATATAGTAGTAATGTCTGTCAGATGTTGGAATATGGATAGTAATGTCTGTCAGATGTTGAATAAGGTAGTAATGTCTGCCAGATGTTGGAATATGGTAATATTGTCTGCCAGATGTTGGAATATGGTATTAATGTCTCCCAGATGTTGAAATATGATTGTAATGTCTGTCAGATGTTTTAATAGGATAGGCCTATTAATATCTGCCAGATTTTGGAATATGGTAGTAATGTCTGTCAGATGTTGGAATATGGTATTAATGTCTGTCAGATGTTGGAATAAGATAGTACTGTCTGTCAGATGTTGGTATATAGTAGGAATGTCTGTCAGAGGTTGAATAAAGTCATAATGTCTGTCAGATGTTGGAATATAGTAGTAATGTCTGTTAGATGTTGGAATATGGTATTAATGTCTGCCAGATGTTGGAATATGATTGTAATGTCTGTCAGATGTTGAAATAGGATAGGCCTATTAATGTCTGTCAGATGTTGGAATAAAGTAGTAATGTCTGTCATGTGTTGGAATATGATAGTAATGTCTGTCAGATGTTGGTATATGGTAGTAATGTCTGTCAGAGGTTGAATAAGGTCATAATGTCTGTCAGATGTTGGACTAACATAGTAATGTCTGTCAGAGGTTGAATAAGGTCATAATGTCTGTCAGATGTTGGACTAACATAGTAATGTCTGCCAGATGTTGGACTAACATAGTAACGTCTGTCTGATGTTGGAATAAGGAAGTAATGTCTGCCAGATGTTGGAATAAGGAAGGGATGTCTGCCAGGTGTTGGAATATGGATAGTAATGTCTGTCAGATGTTGGAATAAGTAGTCATGTCTGTCAGATGTTGGAATAACGTAGTAATGTCTGCCAGATGTTGGAATATGGTAATATTGTCTGCCAGATGTTGGAATATGGTATTAATGTCTGCCAGATGTTGGAATATGATTGTAATGTCTGTCAGATGTTGAAATAGGATAGGCCTATTAATATCTGCCAGATGTTGGAATATAGTAGCAATGTCTGTCAGATGGTGGAATAAGGAAGTAATATCTGCCAGATGTTGGAATAAGGTAGTACTGTCTGTCAGATGTTGGTATATAATAGGAATGTCTGTCAGAGGTTGAATAAGGTCATAATGTCTGTCAGATGTTGGAATATAGTAGTAATGTCTGTCAGATGTTGGTATATGGTAGTAATGTCTGTCAGATGTTGGAATAAACTAGTAATGTCTGTCAGATGTTGGTATATGGTAGTAATGTCTGTCAGATGTTGGTATATGGTAGTAATGTCTGTCAGATGTTGGAATATAGTAGTAATGTCTGTCAGATGTTGGAATATGGATAGTAATGTCTGTCAGATGTTGAATAAGGTAGTAATGTCTGTCAGATGTTGGTATATGGTAGTAATGTCTGCCAGATGTTGGCATAAGATAGTAATGTCTGTCATATGTTGGAAGAAAGAAGGAATGTCTGCCAGGTGTTGGAATATGGATTGTAATGTCTGTCAGATGTTGAATAAGGTCGTAATGTCTGTCAGATGTTGAAGAAGGTAGTATTGTCTGTCAGATGTTGGAATATGGTAATATTGTCTGCCAGATGTTGGAAGATGGTATTAATGTCTGCCAGATGTTGGAATATGATTGTAATGTCTGTCAGATGTTGAAATAGGATAGGCCTATTAATAGCTGCCAGATGTTGGAATAAGGTCATAATGTCTGTCAGATGTTGGAATTTGGTAGTATTGTCTGCCAGATGTTGGAATAAGGTAGTAACGTCTGTCAGATGTTGGAATAAGGAAGTAATGTCTGCCAGATGTTGGAATATAGTAGCAATGTCTGCCAGTTGTTGGAATAAGGAAGGAATGACTGCCAAGTGTTGGAATATGGAGAGTAATGTCTGTCAGATGTTGAATAAGGTCGTAATGTCTGTCAGATGTTGGAATATGGTATTAATGTCTCCCAGATGTTGGAATATGATTGTAATGTCTGTCAGATGTTGAAATAGGATAGGCCTATTAATATCTGCCAGAATTTGGAATATGGTAGTAATGTCTGTCAGATGTTGGATTAAGATAGTACTGTCTGTCAGATGTTGGTATATAGTAGTAATGTCTGTCAGATGTTGGAATATGGTAGTAATGTCTGTCAGATGTTGGACTAACATAGTAATGTCTGCCAGATGTTGGAATAAGATAGTAATGTCTGTCAAATGTTGGTATATGGTAGTAATGTCTGTCTGATGTTGGAATATAGTAGTATTGTCTGTCAGATGTTGGAATATGGTATTAATGTCTGTCAGATGTTGGAATATGGTATTAATGTCTGCCAGATGTTGGAATATGATTGTAATGTCTGTCAGATGTTGAAATAGGATAGGCCTATTAATATCTGCCAGATGTTGGAATATGGTATTTATGTCTCAGATGTTGGAATATGGTATTAATGTCTGCCAGATGTTGGAATATGGTAGTAATGTCTGCCATATGTTGGAATAAGATAGTACTGTCTGTCAGATGTTGGTATATAGTAGGAATGTCTGTCAGAGGTTGAATAAGGTCATAATGTCTGTCAGATGTTGGAATATAGTAGTAATGTGTGTCAGATGTTGTAATATGGTCGTAATGTCTGCCATATGTTGGAATAAGATAGTACTGTCTGTCAGATGTTGGTATATAGTAGGAATGTCTGTCAGAGGTTGAATAAGGTCATAATGTCTGTCAGATGTTGGGAATATGGTAGTAATGTCTGCCAGATGTTGGAATAAGATAGTACTGTCTGTCAGATGTTGGTATATAGTAGGAATGTCTGTCAGAGGTTGAATAAGGAAGTAATATCTGCCAGATGTTGGAATAAGATAGTAATGTCTGTCAGATGTTGGAATATGGTATTAATGTCTGCCAGATGTTGGAATATGATTGTAATGTCTGTCAGATGTTGAAATAGGATAGGCCTATTGATATCTGCCAGATGTTGGAATATAGTAGCAATGTCTGTCAGATATTGGAATATGGTAGTAATGTCTGTCAGATGTTGGACTAACATAGTAATGTCTGCCAGATGTTGGAATAAGGTAGTAATGTCTGTCAGATGTTTGTATATGGTAGTAATGTCTGTCAGATGTTGGAATAAACTAGTAATGTCTGTCAGATGTTGGAATATAGTAGCAATGTCTGCCAGATGTTGGAATAAGGAATGAATGACTGCCAAGTGTTGGAAAATGGAGAGTAATGTCTGTCAGATGTTGAATAAGGTCGTAATGTCTGTCAGATGTTGGAATATGGTATTAATGTCTCCCAGATGTTGGAATATGATTGTAATGTCTGTCAGATGTTGAAATAGGATAGGCCTATTAATATCTGCCAGATTTTGGAATATGGTAGTAATGTCTGTCAGATGTTGGAATAAGATAGTACTGTCTGTCAGATGTTGGTATATAGTAGTAATGTCTGTCAGATGTTGGAATATGGTAGTAATGTCTGTCAGATGTTGGACTAACATAGTAATGTCTGCCAGATGTGGGAATTTGGTAGTAATGTCTGTGTCAGATGTTGGAATACTTTAGTAATGTCTGCCAGATGTTGGTATATGGTAGTAATGTCTGTCAGAGGTTGAAAAAGGTCATAATGTCTGTCAGATGTTGGACTAACATAGTAATGTCTGCCAGATGTTGGAATATGGTATTAATGTCTGCCAGATGTTGGATTATGGTAGTAATGTCTGTCAGATGTTGAAATAGGGTAGGCCTATTAATTACTGCCAGATGTTGGTATATGGTGCAATGTCTGTCAGATGTTGGAATAATGTAGTAATGTCTGTTAGATGTTGGAATATGATTGTAATGTCTGTCAGATGTTGGTATATAATAGGAATGTCTGTCAGATGTTGGAATAAACTAGTAATGTCTGTCAGATGTTGGAATAAGGAAGTAATGTCTGCCAGTTGTTGGAATATGGCAGCAATGTCTGCCAGATGTTGGAATAAGGAAGGAATGACAGCCAGGTGTTGGAATATGGATAGTAATGTCTGTCAGATGTTGAATAAGGTCGTAATGTCTGTCAGATGTTGTTTTTTTTTTTTTTTTTTTTTTTTTTTTTTTTTTTTCTATATTCCAACTTACTTCCTCTCGGGCATAGGCTGAGAGCCTTAACATTCACCGCTTTACAATGAACAGTGAAGCCCGTGAGGTCTTGTTCCAGTATAGGGAGTGAGACATGTGAAGCACGTAGAGTACAACGAGCACCTGCCATCTTGCCTTCACATGAGGCACGGTGCTCACTCATGGCCCGAAACGACCCCCTCTCTGAAGCCATCTCGTGCCCGTGCTTCACTGTCTCATCCCCTACACTCAGACTCTCACACTTACACACACACAACGCCACCTGTTGAGCAGATAACTCACCAGTAGTAATGGTAGTAATGTCTGTCAGATGTTGGAATATAGTAGTAATGTCTGTCAGATGTTGGAATAAGATAGTAATGTCTGTCAGATGTTGGAATAAACTAGTAATGTCTGTCAGATGTTGGAATATGGTAATATTGTCTGCCAGATGTTGGAATATGGTATTAATGTCTGCCAGATGATGGAATATGGTATTAATGTCTGTCAGATGTTGGAATATAGTAGCAATGTCTGCCAGATGTTGGAATAAGGAAGGAATGACTGCCAAGTGTTGGAATATGGAAAGTAATGTCTGTCAGATGTTGAATAAGGTCGTAATGTCTGTCAGATGTTGGAATATGGTATTAATGTCTCCCAGATGTTGGAATATGATTGTAATGTCTGTCAGATGTTGAAATAGGATAGGCCTATTAATATCTGCCAGATTTTGGAATATGGTAGTAATGTCTGTCAGATGTTGGAATAAGATAGTACTGTCTGTCAGATGTTGGTATATAGTAGTAATGTCTGTCAGATGTTGGAATATGGTAGTAATGTCTGTCAGATGTTGGACTAACATAGTAATGTCTGCCAGATGTTGGAATAAAGTAGCAATGTATGCCAAGTTGTTGGAATATGGTAGCAATGTCTGCCAGATGTTGGAATAAGGAAGGAATGACTGCCAGGTGTTGGAATATGTATAGTAATGTCTGTCAGATGTTGAATAAGGTCGAAATGTCTGTCAGATGTTGGAATAAACTAGTAATGTCTGTCAGATGTTAGAATAAGGAAGTAATGTCTGCCAGATGTTGGAATATGGATAGTAATGTCTGTCAGATTTGGGAATAAGGCAGTAATGTCTGTCAGATGTTGGAATAAGGTAGTAATGTCTGTCAGATGTTGGAATATGGTAATATTGTCTGCCAGATGTTGGAATATGGTATTAATGTCTCCCAGATGTTGAAATATGATTGTAATGTCTGTCAGATGTTTTAATAGGATAGGCCTATTAATATCTGCCAGATTTTGGAATATGGTAGTAATGTCTGTCAGATGTTGGAATATGGCATTAATGTCTGTCAGATGTTGGAATAAGATAGTACTGTCTGTCAGATGTTGGTATATAGTAGGAATGTCTGTCAGAGGTTGAATAAGGTCATAATGTCTGTCAGATGTTGGAATATGATTGTAATGTCTGTCAGATGTTGAAATAGGATAGGCCTATTAATGTCTGTCAGATGTTGGAATAAAGTAGTAATGTCTGTCATGTGTTGGAATATGATAGTAATGTCTGTCAGATGTTGGTATATGGTAGTAATGTCTGTCAGAGGTTGAATAAGGTCATAATGTCTGTCAGATGTTGGAATATAGTAGTAATGTCTGTCATGTGTTTGAATATGATAGTAATGTCTGTCAAATGTTGGAATAAGGTCATAATGTCTGTCAGATGTTGGACTAACATAGTAATGTCTGCCAGATGTTGGACTAACATAGTAATGTCTGTCAGATGTTGGAATAAGGAAGTAATGTCTGCCAGATGTTGGAATATAGTAGCAATGTCTGCCAGTTGTTGGAATATGGTAGTAATGTCTGTGTCAGATGTTGGAATAATTTAGTAATGTCTGCCAGATGTTGGTATATGGTAGTAATGTCTGTCAGAGGTTGAATAAGGTCATAATGTCTGCCAGATGTTGGACTAACATAGTTACGTCTGTCTGATGTTGGAATAAGGAAGTAATGTCTGCCAGATGTTGGAATATAGTAGCAATGTCTGCCAGATGTTGGAATAAGGAAGGAATGTCTGCCAGGTGTTGGAATATGGATAGTAATGTCTGTCAGATGTTGGAATATTGTAGTAATGTCTGTCTGATGTTGGAATAACGTAGTAATGTCTGCCAGATGTTGGAATAAGGTAGTAATGTCTGTCAGATTTGGGAATAAGGCAGTAATGTCTGTCAGATGTTGGAATAAGTAGTCATGTCTGTCAGATGTTGGAATAAGGTAGTAATGTCTGCCAGATGTTGGAATATGGTATTAATGTCTGCCAGATGTTGGAATATGATTGTAATGTCTGTCAGATGTTGAAATAGGATAGGCCTATTAATATCTGCCAGATGTTGGAATATAGTAGCAATGTCTGTCAGATGGTGGAATATGGTAGTAATGTCTGTCAGATGTTGGAATAAGGAAGTAATATCTGCCAGATGTTGGAATAAGGTAGTACTGTCTGTCAGATGTTGGTATATAATAGGAATGTCTGTCAGAGGTTGAATAAGGTCATAATGTCTGTCAGATGTTGGAATATAGTAGTAATGTCTGTCATGTGTTGGAATATGATAGTAATGTCTGTCAGATGTTGGTATATGGTAGTAATGTCTGTCAGAGGTTGAATAAAGTCATAATGTCTGTCAGATGTTGGACTAACACAGTAATGTCTGCCAGATGTTGGAATAAGGTAGTAATGTCTGCCAGATGTTGGACTAACATAGTAATGTCTGTCAGATGTTGGAATAAGGTAGTAACGTCTGTCTGATGTTGGAATAAGGAAGTAATGTCTGCCAGATGTTGGAATATAGTAGCAATGTCTGCCAGTTGTTGGAATATGGTAGTAATGTCTGTGTCAGATGTTGGAATAATTTAGTAATGTCTGCCAGATGTTGGTATATGGTAGTAATGTCTGTCAGAGGTTGAATAAGGTCATAATGTCTGTCAGATGTTGGACTAACATAGTAATGTCTGCCAGATGTTGGAATAATTTAGTAATGTCTGTCAGCTGTTGGTATATGGTAGTAATGTCTGCCAGATGTTGGACTAACATAGTAACGTCTGTCTGATGTTGGAATAAGGAAGTAATGTCTGCCAGATGTTGGAATATAGTAGCAATGTCTGCCAGATGTTGGAATAAGGAAGGAATGTCTGCCAGGTGTTGGAATATGGATAGTAATGTCTGTCAGATGTTGGAATAAGTAGTCATGTCTGTCAGATGTTGGAATAACGTAGTAATGTCTGCCAGATGTTGGAATATGGTAATATTGTCTGCCAGATGTTGGAATATGGTATTAATGTCTGCCAGATGTTGGAATATGATTGTAATGTCTGTCAGATGTTGAAATAGGATAGGCCTATTAATATCTGCCAGATGTTGGAATATAGTAGCAATGTCTGTCAGATGGTGGAATAAGGAAGTAATATCTGCCAGATGTTGGAATAAGGTAGTACTGTCTGTCAGATGTTGGTATATAATAGGAATGTCTGTCAGAGGTTGAATAAGGTCATAATGTCTGTCAGATGTTGGAATATAGTAGTAATGTCTGTCAGATGTTGGTATATGGTAGTAATGTCTGTCAGATGTTGGAATAAACTAGTAATGTCTGTCAGATGTTGGTATATGGTAGTAATGTCTGTCAGATGTTGGTATATGGTAGTAATGTCTGTCAGATGTTGGAATATAGTAGTAATGTCTGTCAGATGTTGGAATATGGATAGTAATGTCTGTCAGATGTTGAATAAGGTAGTAATGTCTGTCAGATGTTGGTATATGGTAGTAATGTCTGCCAGATGTTGGCATAAGATAGTAATGTCTGTCATATGTTGGAAGAAAGAAGGAATGTATGCCAGGTGTTGGAATATGGATTGTAATGTCTGTCAGATGTTGAATAAGGTCGTAATGTCTGTCAGATGTTGAAGAAGGTAGTATTGTCTGTCAGATGTTGGAATATGGTAATATTGTCTGCCAGATGTTGGAAGATGGTATTAATGTCTGCCAGATGTTGGAATATGATTGTAATGTCTGTCAGATGATGAAATAGGATAGGCCTATTAATAGCTGCCAGATGTTGGAATAAGGTCATAATGTCTGTCAGATGTTGGAATTTGGTAGTATTGTCTGCCAGATGTTGGAATAAGGAAGTAATGTCTGCCAGATGTTGGAATATAGTAGCAATGTCTGCCAGTTGTTGGAATAAGGAAGGAATGACTGCCAAGTGTTGGAATATGGAGAGTAATGTCTGTCAGATGTTGAATAAGGTCGTAATGTCTGTCAGATGTTGGAATATGGTATTAATGTCTCCCAGATGTTGGAATATGATTGTAATGTCTGTCAGATGTTGAAATAGGATAGGCCTATTAATATCTGCCAGAATTTGGAATATGGTAGTAATGTCTGTCAGATGTTGGATTAAGATAGTACTGTCTGTCAGATGTTGGTATATAGTAGTAATGTCTGTCAGATGTTGGAATATGGTAGTAATGTCTGTCAGATGTTGGACTAACATAGTAATGTCTGCCAGATGTTGGAATATGGTAGCAATGTCTGCCAGATGTTGGAATAAGGAAGGAATGACTGCCAGGTGTTGGAATATGGATAGTAATGTCTGTCAGATGTTGAATAAGGTCGTAATGTCTGTCAGATGTTGGAATAAGGTAGTCATGTCTGCCAGATGTTGGAATAAGGTAGTAATGTCTGCCAGATGTTGGAATATGGTAATATTGTCTGCCAGATGTTGGAATATGGTATTAATGTCTCCCAGATGTTGAAATATGATTGTAATGTCTGTCAGATGTTTTAATAGGATAGGCCTATTAATATCTGCCAGATTTTGGAATATGGTAGTAATGTCTGTCAGATGTTGGAATATGGTATTAATGTCTGTCAGATGTTGGTATATAGTAGGAATGTCTGTCAGAGGTTGAATAAGGTCATAATGTCTGTCAGATGTTGGAATATAGTAGTAATGTCTGTTAGATGTTGGTATATGGTAGTAATGTCTGTCAGATGTTGGAATAAACTAGTAATGTCTGTCAGATGTTGGTATATGGTAGTAATGTCTGTCAGATGTTGGAATATAGTAGTAATGTCTGTCAGATGTTGGAATATGGTAATATTGTCTGCCAGATGTTGGAATATGGTATTAATGTCTCCCAGATGTTGAAATATGATTGTAATGTCTGTCAGATGTTTTAATAGGATAGGCCTATTAATATCTGCCAGATTTTGGAATATGGTAGTAATGTCTGTCAGATGTTGGAATATGGTATTAATGTCTGTCAGATGTTGGAATAAGATAGTACTGTCTGTCAGATGTTGGTATATAGTAGGAATGTCTGTCAGATGTTGGAATAAGATAGTACTGTCTGTCAGATGTTGGTATATAGTAGGAATGTCTGTCAGAGGTTGAATAAGGTCATAATGTCTGTCAGATGTTGGAATATAGTAGTAATGTCTGTTAGATGTTGGAATATGGTATTAATGTCTGCCAGATGTTGGAATATGATTGTAATGTCAGTCAGATGTTGAAATAGGATAGGCCTATTAATGTCTGTCAGATGTTGGAATAAAGTAGTAATGTCTGTCATGTGTTGGAATATGATAGTAATGTCTGTCAGATGTTGGTATATGGTAGTAATGTCTGTCAGATGTTGGAATAAGATAGTACTGTCTGTCAGATGTTGGTATATAGTAGGAATGTCTGTCAGAGGTTGAATAAGGTCATAATGTCTGTCAGATGTTGGAATATAGTAGTAATGTCTGTCATGTGTTGGAATATGATAGTAATGTCTGTCAGATGTTGGTATATGGTAGTAATGTCTGTCAGAGGTTGAATAAGGTCATAATGTCTGTCAGATGTTGGACTAACATAGTAATGTCTGCCAGATGTTGGAATAAGGTAGTAATGTCTGCCAGATGTTGGACTAACATAGTAATGTCTGTCAGATGTTGGAATAAGGTAGTAACGTCTGTCTGATGTTGGAATAAGGAAGTAATGTCTGCCAGATGTTGGAATATAGTAGCAATGTCTGCCAGTTGTTGGAATATGGTAGTAATGTCTGTGTCAGATGTTGGAATAATTTAGTAATGTCTGCCAGATGTTGGTATATGGTAGTAATGTCTGTCAGATGTTGGTATATGGTAGTAATGTCTGTCAGATGTTGGAATATAGTAGTAATGTCTGTCAGATGTTGGAATATGGATAGTAATGTCTGTCAGATGTTGAATAAGGTAGTAATGTCTGTCAGATGTTGGTATGTAATGTCTGCCAGATGTTGGCATAAGATAGTAATGTCTGTCATATGTTGGAAGAAAGAAGGAATGTCTGCCAGGCGTTGGAATATGGATTGTAATGTCTGTCAGATGTTGAATAAGGTCGTAATGTCTGTCAGATGTTGAAGAAGGTAGTATTGTCTGTCAGATGTTGGAATATGGTAATATTGTCTGCCAGATGTTGGAAGATGGTATTAATGTCTGCCAGATGTTGGAATATGATTGTAATGTCTGTCAGATGTTGAAATAGGATAGGCCTATTAATAGCTGCCAGATGTTGGAATAAGGTCATAATGTCTGTCAGATGTTGGAATTTGGTAGTATTGTCTGCCAGATGTTGGAATATAGTAGCAATGTCTGCCAGTTGTTGGAATAAGGAAGGAATGACTGCCAAGTGTTGGAATATGGAGAGTAATGTCTGTCAGATGTTGAATAAGGTCGTAATGTCTGTCAGATGTTGGAATATGGTATTAATGTCTCCCAGATGTTGGAATATGATTGTAATGTCTGTCAGATGTTGAAATAGGATAGGCCTATTAATATCTGCCAGAATTTGGAATATGGTAGTAATGTCTGTCAGATGTTGGAATATGGTAGTAATGTCTGTCAGATGTTGACTAACATAGTAATGTCTGCCAGATGTTGGAATTATAGTAGCAATGTATGCCAGTTGTTGGAATATGGTAGCAATGTCTGCCAGATGTTGGAATAAGGAAGGAATGACTGCCAGGTGTTGGAATATGGATAGTAATGTCTGTCAGATGTTGAATAAGGTCGTAATGTCTGTCAGATGTTGGAATAAGGTAGTCATGTCTGCCAGATGTTGGAATATGGTAATATTGTCTGCCAGATGTTGGAATATGGTATTAATGTCTCCCAGATGTTGAAATATGATTGTAATGTCTGTCAGATGTTTTAATAGGATAGGCCTATTAATATCTGCCAGATTTTGGAATATGGTAGTAATGTCTGTCAGATGTTGGAATATGGTATTAATGTCTGTCAGATGTTGGAATACGGTAGTAATGTCTGCCAGATGTTGGAATAAGATAGTACTGTCTGTCAGATGTTGGTATATAGTAGGAATGTCTGTCAGAGGTTGAATAAGGTCATAATGTCTGTCAGATGTTGGAATATAGTAGTAATGTATGTTAGATGTTGGAATATGGTAGTAATGTCTGTCAGATGTTGGAATATGATAGTAATGTCTGTCAGATGTTGGTATATGGTAGTAATGTCTGTCAGAGGTTGAATAAGGTCATAATGTCTGTCAGATGTTGGACTAACATAGTAATGTCTGCCAGATGTTGGAATTTGGTAGTATTGTCTGCCAGATGTTGGAATATGGTAGTAATGTCTGTCAGATGTTGGAATAAGGTAGTAACGTCTGTCTGATGTTGGAATAAGGAAGTAATGTCTGCCAGATGTTGTAATATAGTAGCAATGTCTGCCAGTTGTTGGAATATGGTAGCAATGTCTGCCAGATGTTGGAATAAGGAAGGAATGTCTGCCAGGTGTTGGAATATGGATAGTAATGTCTGTCAGATGTTGGAATATTGTAGTAATGTCTGTCAGATGTTGGAATAACGTAGTAATGTCTGTCAGATGTTGGAATAAGTAGTCATGTCTGTCAGATGTTGGAATAAGGTAGTAATGTCTGCCAGATGTTGGAATATGGTAATATTGTCTGCCAGATGTTGGAATATGGTATTAATGTCTGCCAGATGTTGGAATATGATTGTAATGTCTGTCAGATGTTGAAATAGGATAGGCCTATTAATATCTGCCAGATGTTGGAATATAGTAGCAATGTCTGTCAGATGGTGGAATATGGTAGTAATGTCTGTCAGATGGTGGAATATGGTAGTAATGTCTGTCAGATGTTGGAATATAGTAGTAATGTCTGTCAGATGTTGGAATATGGTAGTAATGTCTGTCAGAGGTTTAACCGAATAAGGTCATAATGTCTGTCAGATGTTGGAATAAAGTAGTAATGTCTGTCAGATGTTGGACTAACATAGTAATGTCTGCCAGATGTTGGAATAAGATAGTACTGTCTGTCAGATGTTGGTATATAATAGGAATGTCTGTCAGAGGTTGAATAAGGTCATAATGTCTGTCAGATGTTGGAATATGGTAATATTGTCTGCCAGATGTTGGAATATAGCAGTAATGTCTGTCAGATGTTGGTATATGGTAGCAATGTCTGTCAGATGTTGGAATAAACTAGTAATGTCTGTGAGATGTTGGAATTTGGTAGTATTGTCTGCCAGATGTTGTAATAAGGGTAGTAATGTCTGTCAGATGTTGGCATAAGATAGTAATGCCTGTCAGATGTTGGAAGAAAGAAGGAATGTCTGCCAGGTGTTGGAATATGGATAGTAATGTCTGTCAGATGTTGAATAAGGTCGTAATGTCTGTCAGATGTTGAATAAGGTCGTAATGTCTGTCAGATGTTGGAATATGGTATTATTGTCTGCCAGATGTTGGAATATGGTATTAATGTCTGTCAGATATTGGAATAAGGTCATAATGTCTGTCAGATGTTGGAATATGGATAGTAATGTCTGTCAGATGTTGAATAAGGTCGTAATGTCTGTCAGATGTTGAATAAGGTAGTAATGTCTGTCAGATGTTGGAATATGGTATTATTGTCTGCCAGATGTTGGAATATGGTATTAATGTCTGTCAGATATTGGAATAAGGTCATAATGTCTGTCAGATGTTGGTATATGGTAGTAATGTCTGCCAGATGTTGGCATAAGATAGTAATGTCTGTCATATGTTGGAAGAAAGAAGGAATGTCTGCCAGGTGTTGGAATATGGATTGTAATGTCTGTCAGATGTTGGAATATGGTAATATTGTCTGCCAGATGTTGGAAGATGGTGTTAATGTCTGCCAGATGTTGGAATATGATTGTAATGTCTGTCAGATGTTGTAATAGGATAGGCCTATTAATAGCTGCCAGATGTTGGAATAAAGTAGTAATGTCTGTCAGATGTTGGAATAAAGTAGTAATGTCTGTCAGATGTTGGAATATTGTAGTAATGTCTGTCAGATGTTGGAATAACGTAGTAATGTCTGTCAGATGTTGGAATAAAGTAGTAATGTCTGTTAGATGTTGGAATATGGTTCATATCTGTCAGATGTTGGAATATAGTAGTAATGTCTGTCAGATGTTGGAATAAGATAGTAATGTCTGTCAGATGTTGGAATAAACTAGTAATGTCTGTCAGATGTTGGAATATGGTAATATTGTCTGCCAGATGTTGGAAGATGGTATTAATGTCTGCCAGATGTTGGAATATGATTGTAATGTCTGTCAGATGTTGTAATAGGATAGGCCTATTAATAGCTGCCAGATGTTGGAATAAAGTAGTAATGTCTGTCAGATGTTGGAATAAAGTAGTAATGTCTGTCAGATGTTGGAATATTGTAGTAATGTCTGTCAGATGTTGGAATAATGTAGTAATGTCTGTCAGATGTTGGAATAAAGTAGTAATGTCTGTTAGATTTTGGAATATGGTTCATATCTGCCAGATGTTGGAATAAGATAGTAATGTCTGTCAGATGTTGGAATTTGGTAGTATTGTCTGCCAGATGTTGTAATAATGGTAGTAATGTCTGTCAGATGTTGGCATAAGATAGTAATGCCTGTCAGATGTTGGAAGAAAGAAGGAATGTCTGCCAGGTGTTGGAATATGGATAGTAATGTCTGTCAGATGTTGAATAAGGTCGTAATGTCTGTCAGATGTTGAATAAGGTAGTAATGTCTGTCAGATGTTGGAATATGGTATTATTGTCTGCCAGATGTTGGAATATGGTATTAATGTCTGTCAGATATTGGAATAAGGTCATAATGTCTGTCAGATGTTGGAATATGGATAGTAATGTCTGTCAGATGTTGAATAAGGTCGTAATGTCTGTCAGATGTTGAATAAGGTAGTAATGTCTGTCAGATGTTGGAATATGGTATTATTGTCTGCCAGATGTTGGAATATGGTATTAATGTCTGTCAGATATTGGAATAAGGTCATAATGTCTGTCAGATGTTGGCATAAGATAGTAATGTCTGTCATATGTTGGAAGAAAGAAGGAATGTCTGCCAGGTGTTGGAATATGGATTGTAATGTCTGTCAGATGTTGGAATATGGTAATATTGTCTGCCAGATGTTGGAAGATGGTATTAATGTCTGCCAGATGTTGGAATATGATTGTAATGTCTGTCAGATGTTGTAATAGGATAGGCCTATTAATAGCTGCCAGATGTTGGAATAAAGTAGTAATGTCTGTCAGATGTTGGAATAAAGTAGTAATGTCTGTCAGATGTTGGAATATTGTAGTAATGTCTGTCAGATGTTGGAATAACGTAGTAATGTCTGTCAGATGTTGGAATAAAGTAGTAATGTCTGTTAGATGTTGGAATAAGATAGTAATGTCTGTCAGATGTTGGAATAAACTAGTAATGTCTGTCAGATGTTGGAATATGGTAATATTGTCTGCCAGATGTTGGAAGATGGTATTAATGTCTGCCAGATGTTGGAATATGATTGTAATGTCTGTCAGATGTTGTAATAGGATAGGCCTATTAATAGCTGCCAGATGTTGGAATAAAGTAGTAATGTCTGTCAGATGTTGGAATAAAGTAGTAATGTCTGTCAGATGTTGGAATATTGTAGTAATGTCTGTCAGATGTTGGAATAACGTAGTAATGTCTGTCAGATGTTGGAATAAAGTAGTAATGTCTGTTAGATGTTGGAATATGGTTCATATCTGCCAGATGTTGGAATAAGATAGTAATGTCTGTCAGATGTTGGAATTTGGTAGTATTGTCTGCCAGATGATGGAATATGATTGTAATGTCTGTCAGATGTTGAAATAGGATAGGCCTATTAATATCTGCCAGATTTTGGAATATGGTAGTAATGTCTGTCAGATGTTGGAATAAGATAGTACTGTCTGTCAGATGTTGGTATATAGTAGTAATGTCTGTCAGATGTTGGAATATGGTAGTAATGTCTGTCAGATGTTGGACTAACATAGTAATGTCTGCCAGATGTTGGAATTTGGTAGTAATGTCTGTGTCAGATGTTGGAATAATTTAGTAATGTCTGCCAGAGGTTGAATAAGGTCATAATGTCTGTCAGATGTTGGACTAACATAGTAATGTCTGCCAGATGTTGGAATATGGTATTAATGTCTGCCAGATGTTGGATTATGGTAGTAATGTCTGTCAGATGTTGAAATAGGGTAGGCCTATTAATTACTGCCAGATGTTGGTATATGGTGCAATGTCTGTCAGATGTTGGAATAATGTAGTAATGTCTGTTAGATGTTGGAATAAGGTAGTAATGTCTGTCAGATGTTGGTATATGGTAGCAATGTCTGTCAGATGTTGGAATAATGTAGTAATGTCTGCCAGATGTTGGAATAAGGTAGTAATGCTGCCAGATGTTGGAATATGATTGTAATGTCTGTCAGATGTTGGTATATAATAGGAATGTCTGTCAGAGGTTGAATAAGGTCATAATGTCTGTCAGATGTTGGAATATGGTAATATTGTCTGCCAGATGTTGGAATATGGTATTAATGTCTGTAAGATGTTGGAATATGATTGTAATGTCTGTCAGATGTTGAAATAGGATAGGCCTATTAATAGCTGCCAGATGTTGGAATATGGTGGGTATTAATGTCTGTCAGATGTTGGAATATGGTAGTAATGTCTGTCAGATGTTGGAATAAACTAGTAATGTCTGTCAGATGTTGGAATAAGGAAGTAATGTCTGCCAGTTGTTGGAATATGGTAGCAATGTCTGCCAGATGTTGGAATAAGGAAGGAATGACAGCCAGGTGTTGGAATATGGATAGTAATGTCTGTCAGATGTTGAATAAGGTCGTAATGTCTGTCAGATGTTGGTATATGGTAGTAATGTCTGTCAGATGTTGGAATATAGTAGTAATGTCTGTCAGATGTTGGAATATAGTAGTAATGTCTGTCAGATGTTGGAATATGGTAGTAATGTCTGTCAGATGTTGGAATATGGTAATATTGTCTGCCAGATGTTGGAATATGGTGTTAATGTCTGCCAGATGTTGGAATATGATTGTAATGTCTGTCAGATGTTGAAATAGGATAGGCCAATTAATATCTGCCAGATGTTGGAATATGGAAGTAATGTCTGTCAGATGTTGGAATATGGTAGTAATGTCTGTCAGATGTTGGAATATGGTAGTAATGTCTGTCAGATGTTGGAATAAGGTAGTAATGTATGTCAGATGTTGGAATATGGTAGTAATGTCTGCCAGATGTTGGAATAAGATAGTACTGTCTGTCAGATGTTGGAATATGATTGTTATGTCTGTCAGATGTTGAAATAGGATAGGCCTATTAATAGCTGCCAGATGTTGGAATATGGTAGTAATGTCTGTCAGAGGTTGGTATAAAGTAGTAATGTCTGTCAGATGTTGGAATAAGATAGTAATGTCTGTCAGATGTTGGAATATAGTAGTAATGTCTGTCAGATGTTGGAATATGATTGTAATGTCTGTCAGATGTTGAAATAGGGTTGGCATATTAATTAATGCCTGATGGTGGAATATGGTAGTAATGTCTGTCAGATGTTGGTATATAGTAGGAATGTCTGTCAGAGTTGAATAAGGTCATAATGTCTGTCAGATGTTGGAATATGGTATTAATGTCTGTCAGATGTTGGAATATAGTAGTAATGTCTGTCAGATGTTGGAATATGATTGTAATGTCTGTCAGATGTTGAAATAGGGTTGGCATATTAATTAATGCCTGATGGTGGAATATGGTAGTAATGTCTGTCAGATGTTGGTATATAGTAGGAATGTCTGTCAGAGTTGAATAAGATCATAATGTCTGTCAGATGTTTGAATATAGTAGTAATGTCTGTCAGATGTTGGAATATGGTAGTAATGTCTGTCAGATGTTGGACTAACATAGTAATGTCTGCCAGATGGAATAAGGTAGTAATGTCTGTCAGATGTTGGTATATGGTCGTAATGTTTGCCAGATGTTGGAATATGATTGAAATGTCTGTCAGATGCTGAAATAGGATAGGCCTATTAATATCTGCCAGATGTTGGAATATGGTAGTAATGTCTGTCAGATGTTGGAATATAGTAGTAATGTCTGTGTCAGATGTTGGAATAATGTAGTAATGTCTACCAGATGTTGGAATATGGTATTAATGTCTGCCAGATGTTGGATTATGGTAGTAATGTCTGTCAGATGTTGAAATAGGGTAGGCCTATTAATTACTGCCAGATGTTGGAATATGGTAGTAATGTCTGTCAGATGTTAGAATGTGGCAGTAATGTCTGTCAGATAATGGAAGGTGTAGTAATGTCTGTCAGATGTTGGAATATGGTAGAAATGTCTGTCAGATGTTGGAATATAGTAGTAATGTCTGTCAGATGATGGAATGTGGCAGTAATGTCCGTCAGATAATGGAAGGTGTAGTAATGTCTGTCAGATGTTGGAATATGGTAGAAATGTCTGCCAGATGTTGGAGTAAGGTAGTAATGTCTGTCAGAGATTGGTATATATATCTGTCAGATGTTGGAATAAAGTAGTAATGTCTGTCAGATGTTGGAATATGGTAGTAATGTCTGCCAGATGTTGAATAAGGTAGTAATGTCTGTCAGATGTTGGAATATAGTAGTAATGTCTGTCAGATGTTGGAATTTGGTAGTATTGTCTGCCTTGTTGGAATATGGTAGCAATGTCTGCCAGATGTTGGAATAAAGAAGGAATGTCTGCCAGGTGATGGAATATGTATAGTAATGTCTGTCAGATGTTGAATAAGGTCGTAATGTCTGTCAGATGTTGAATAAGGTAGTAATGTCTGTCAGATGTTGGAATATAGTAGTAATGTCTGTCAGATGTTGGACTAACATAGTAATGTCTGCCAGATGTTGGAATAAGGTAGTAATGTCTGCCAGATGTTGGCATAAGATAGTAATGTCTGTCAGATGTTGGAATTTGGTAGTATTGTCTGCCAGATGTTGGAATATGGTAGTAATGTCTGTCAGATGTTGGAATATGGTAGTAATGTCTGTCAGATGTTGGAATATAGTAGTAATGTCTGTGTCAGATGTTGGAATAATGTAGTAATGTCTGCCAGATGTTGGAATATGGTATTAATGTCTGCCAGATGTTGGATTATGGTAGTAATGTCTGTCAGATGTTGAAATAGGGTAGTAGGCCTATTAATTACTGCCAGATGTTGGAATATGGGTAGTAATGTCTGCCAGATGTTGAATAAGTTACCACCTAACTAAGTTGGTCATAATTAAAATAAATATATATCGTTGGAATTGCAAGGACGATACCAATCCAAACACATCCATATCTTAAAATGTAAAAATTCGGCCAAAATCAACAATTCTCCTTCACGAAAAAGTAACATAACCTAACTAAATTGGTCAAAATTTAAAAACAATTAGTTGGAATTGCACCGACGAGACGAATCCAAAGACACCCATATCTTAAAATTTAAAAATTCGACCAAAATCAACAATTTCCCTACACGAAAAAGTAACATCTCTGACTTCCTAATCTGAATAAAATCATCAGAAATGTGTATTGGATTAGGGTTAATCTTGTTTCTGGCTAAAATTTGAGGATTTTATGCAGTCTAAGAAGGAGCTATGTTAGTAAGAACTAAGAGGTTTGTTAGATAGTACTGTATTTAACTAAGAGGTTTGTTAGATAGTACTATACCTTGCCACCACACTCCTGGTATATTCATGAACACAAGAGACTGGTAATTAAAGGCCTACTATTATATCGAACATAAGAAAAACAAAAAAAAGTCACCCATAAAATCAGCCAAGCGTCGTCCATAGAAAACTCGTTCGCGCATCTGAGCTAACCCATTTTCTTTTATTATTTTTAGAGGGTAACTATTCTAAACCTATATATATGGACAAGGTAGCATTTTTACGTTACGTCCACATTGTCCTCCCCAACTCACCCTATATACAGCATAAATTCATCCAGAACATCTCAATTATGATCATATTTTCCTAGAACACGCACTTGTTTGTATTGCACTAATGTGAATAACAAAGGTGATTTGATGAAATAGTACCATATACTGCATAATAAGGTTGCGGACATATTTAAGAAGGGGTTAGCTTTCCAATGGTATTCTAAGTCATTAATGTACGATCAAAACTAATATTTTTTCCTGAATATACGTCAATTACACAAAATAGAGCTCATTTATCGATATAATTTGTGAAATATGCCCATATTTCCATTATTTTTTGACATGCATGATTTGCAAATATGATTTTTAGATGTATTTTCGGCTGTTGAGTTCGAATCTGCCCTAGAAATTGGCCTACCACGTCAATTAAACAAAATAGAGCTCATTTATCGATATAATTTATGAAATTTGCCCATATTTCCATGATTTTTGGACATACATGATTTGCAAATATGATTTTTAGATGTATTTTCGGCTGTTGAGTTCGAATCTGCCCTCAAAATATGCCTACCACGCCAATTAAACAAAATAGAGCTAATTTATCGATATAATTTATGAAATTTTCCCATATATCCATGATTTTTGGACATACATGATTTGCAAATATGATTTTTAGATGTATTTTCGGCTGTTGAGCTCGAATCTGCCCTCAAAATTAGCCTACCACGTCAATTACACAAAACAGAGCTCATTTATCGATATAATTTGTGAAATATGCCCATATTTCCATTATTGTATGACATACATGATTTTTAGATGCATTTTTGGCTGTTGAGTTCGAATCTGCCCTCAAAATTGGCCTACCACGTCAATTAAACAAAATATAGCTAATTTATCGATATAATTTATGAAATTTGCCCATAATTCCATAATATTTGGACATACATGATTTGCAAATATGATTTTTATATGTATTTACGGCTGCTGAGTTCGAATTTACCCTCAAAATTGGCCTACCATGTCTATTACACAAAATAGAGGTCTAAGAAGGAGCTATGTTAGTAAGAACTAAGAGGTTTGTTAGATAGTACTGTAATTACCCATATGACTAGTATAGTAAATAACTACAAACTAAAGCAAATCGTCTAATGGTAACAGTTACTAAGAGGGTTTATTGAGATCGTATTTATCAATTTGAGTCGTAGGCTATAGATAAATTATAAATTAAAGAAAATTGTTTGATGGAAACAGCTTAAGAAGTTTGTCAAGATCGTAATTGTCCATTTGAGTCAAGATTACAAACATTCTGAATGTTTCGTGAAGTTGAAATTTAGTTTTACCATTTCGGTACATCACAACTGAACATATTTCGATACTCAATACCTTGCCACCACACTCCTGGCATATTCATGAACACAAGAGACTGGTATAAATTAAAGGCCTACTATTATATCGAACATAAGAAAAAAAAAAAAAAAGTCACCCATAAAATCAGCCAAGCGTCGTCCATAGAAAACTCGTTCGCGCATCTGAGCCAACCCCTTTTCTTGTATTACTATTAGAGGGCAACTATTCTAAACCTATATATATGGACAAGGGAGCAGTTGTACGTTACGTCCACATGTCCTCCCCAACTCACCCTATATACAGCATAAATTCATCCAGAACATCTCAGTTATGATAATATTTTCCCAGAACACGCACTTGTTTGTATTGCACTCATTACTACCATATTCCAACATCTGACAGACATTACTTCCACATTCCATAATCTGACAGACATTACTACTATATTCCAACATATGACAGACATTACTACCTTATTCAACATCTGGCCATCGCGACCATCCCCGATCACTCCCGACCACTCCCGTCCAGCCCCGACCACTCCCACCATCCCCGACCACTCCAGACCATCCCCGACCACTCCAGACCATCCCCGACCACTCCCGACCACTCCTGACCATCCCCAACCACTCCCAACTACTCCCGACCATCTTCGACCACTCCCGACCATCCCTGACCACTCCAGACCATCCCCGACCACTCCCGACCACTCCCGACTACTCCCGACCACTCCCGACCATCCTCAACCACTCCCGACCACTCCCGTCCTTGTCCGACAACTCCCGACCATCCTCGACCATTCCCGACCATCCCCGACTACTCCCGACCACTCCCGACCACTCCTGACCATCCCCAACCACTCCCGACCACTCCCGACTACTCCCGACCATTCCCGACCATCCTCAACCACTCCCGACCACTCCCGACCACTCCCGTCCTTGTCCGACAACTCCCGACCATCCTCGACCACTCCCGACCATCCCCGACCACTCCCGACCACTTCCAATCACTCCCGACTTCTCCCGACCATCCCCGACCACTCCCAACTATTACTGACTACTCCCGACCACTCCCGACCATCCTTGACAACACCCGACCATCCCCGACCACTCCCGACCACTCCCGATCACCCCTGACCTCTCCCGACCACTCCCGACCATCCCTGACCACTCCCGACCATCCCCGATCACTCCCGATCACCCCTGACCACTCTCGACCACTCCCGACCATCCTCAACCACTCTCGACCACTCCTGACCACTCCCAAACTACTCCCTACCACTCCCGACTACTCCCGACCATCTTCAACCACTTCCGACCACTCCCGACCACTCCTGACCATCCCCGACCACTCCCGACCATCCCCGACTACTCCCGACCACTCCCGACAATCCCCGACCACTCCCGACCATCCCCGACTACTCCCGACCACTCCCGACCATCCCCAACCACTTTCGACCATCCCCGACCACTCCCAACTATTACCGACTACTCCCGACCATCCCCGACCACTCCCGATCATCCCCGACCACTCCCGACCATCCTTGACCACTCCCGACAACACCCGACCATCCTCGACCACTCCCGACCATCCCTGACCACTCCCGACCATCCCCGATCACTCCCGACCACTCCCGATCACCCCTGACCACTCCCGACCATCCTCAACCACTCTCGACCACTCCCTACCACTCCCGACCACTTCCAATCACTCCCAACTTCTCCCGACCACTCCCGACCATCTCTGACCACTCCCGACCACTCCCGACCACTCCCAACTATTACCGACTACTCCCGACCATCCCCGACCACTCCCGATCATCCCCGACCACTCCCGACCATCCTTGACCACTCCCGACAACACCCGACCATCCCCGACCACTCCCGACCATCCCTGACCACTCCCGACCATCCCCGACCACTCCCGACCACTCCCGACCATCCCCAACCACTTCCGACCATCCCCGACCACTCCCAACTATTACGGACTACTCCCGACCATCTCCGACCACTCCCGACCATCCCTGACTACTCCCGACCACTCCCGACCATCTTTGACCACTCCCGACAACACCCGACCACTCCCGATCACCCCTGACCTCTCCCGACCACTCCCGACCATCCCCGATCACTCCCGATCACCCCTGACCACTCCCGACCACTCCCATCCTTCTCCGACCACTCCCGACCATCCCCGACCACTCCCGACCACTGCTGACCACTCCCGACCACTCCTGACTACTTCTTACCACTCCTGACCATCCTCAACCACTCCTGACATCTCCCGTCCATCCCCGACCACTCCCAACCACTCCCGTCCTTCTCCGACCACTCCCGACCATCCACGACCACTCCCGACAATCCCCGACCTATCCTTATTTTATTACGTTTTAAACAAACTAGGCATCATTTAGGTGTATTTTTCGATGCTGAATCCGAATCTACCCTTATTTTTGATGTATGTCCACAATTCATCCAAATATTGACCAATTTATTACATATATAATGATAAAACAGCTTTTAAAACCTCAAATTCACGTCCTAGGGTCATTTGGAGGGCAGATTTGGACTCAGCAGCCCAAAATACAGCTAAAAAGTATATTTTCAATTTTCTGTGGCCAAATTTGGAAAAATATGCCCGTGAGCCTCAATTTTTGGCACAAAATTGCCACAAATCCTAATTTTTACGTTTTTCATCAAACTAGGCATCATTTTGGTGCATTTTTCGATGCTCAATGCGAATCTAGCATTATTTTTGACGTATGTCCACAATTCATCAAAATATTGGCCAATTTATTACATTTATAATGATAAAACCGCTTTTAGTACCTCAAATTCACGTCCTAGGGCAATTTGGAGGCCCGATTTGGACTCAGCAGCCCATAATACAGCTAAAAAGTATATTTTCAATTTTCTGTGGCCAAATTTGGAAAAATCTGCCCGCGAGCCTCAATTTTTGCCACAAAATTGCCACAAATCCTAATTTTTACGTTTTTCATCAAACTAGGCATCATTTTGGTGTATTTTTCGATGCTGAATCCGAATCTAGCATTATTTTTGACGTATGTCCACAATTCATCCAAATATTGGCCAATTTATTACATTTATAATGATAAAACAGCTTTTAGTACCTCAAATTCACGTCCTAGGGCAATTTGGAGGCCCGATTTGGACTCAGCAGCCCATAATACAGCTAAAAAGTATATTTTCAATTTTCTGTGGCCAAATTTGGAAAAATCTGCCCACGAGCCTCAATTTTTGGCACAAAATTGCCACAAATCCTTTTTAGGTTAGGGTTAAACCGGTTAGGTATAGGTCCCCGACCACTTCCGACAACTCCCGACCACTTCCAATCACTCCCGACTTCTCCCGACCACTCCCGTCTTTGTCCGACCACTCCCGACCACTCCCGACCATCCTCGACCACTCCCGACCATCCCAGACCACTCCCGACCATCTGCGACCACTCCCGACCACTGCTGACCATCCCCGACCTCTCCCGACCATCCCCGACCACTCCCGACCATCCCCGACCACTTCCGACCATCCCCGACCACTCCCTACTATTAACGACCACTCCCGACCATCCTCGACCACTCCCGACCAATCCCGACCATCCTCAACCACTCCCGACCACTCACAACCACTCCCGTCCTTGTCCGACCACCCCCGACCACTCCCGACCATCCCCGACCACTCCTGACTACTCCCGACCACTTCCGACCATCCCCGACCACTTCCGACCACTGCTGACCATCCCTGACCACTCCCGACCATCCCCAACCACTTCCGACCATCCCCGACCACTCCCAACTATTACCGACTACTCCCGACCATCTCCGACCACTCCCGACAACACCCGACCATCCCCGACCACTCCCGATCACCCCTGACCTCTCCCGACCACTCCCGACCACTCCCGACCATCCCTGACCACTCCCGACCATCCCCGATCACTCCCGACCACTCCCGATCACCACTGACCACTCCCGACTATCCTCAACCACTCTCGACCACTCCCAAACTATTCCCGACCACTCCCGACCACTCCCGACCATCCCCGACCACTCACAACCACGACCGACCATCCCCGACCACTCCAGACCATCCCCGACCACTCCCGACCACTTCCGACCACTGCTGACCGTCATCCCCGACCATCCCCGACCACTTCCGACCATCCCCGACCACTCCCGACCATCCCTGACCACTCCCGACCATCCCCGACCACTCCCGACTACTCCCGACCACTCCCGACCATCCCCGACCACTCCCGACTACTCCAGACCACTGCTGACCATCCCTGACCACTCCCGACCACTCCCGACCATCCCCAACCACTTCCGACCATCCCCGACCACTCCCAACTATTACCGACTACTCCCGACCATCCCCGACCACTCCCGACCACTCCCAATCACCCCTGACCTCTCCCGACCACTCCCGAATATCCCTGACCACTCCCGACCATCCCCGATCACTCCCGACCACTCCCGATCACCACTGACCACTCCCGACCACTCCCAAACTATTCCCGACCACTCCCGACCACTCCCGACCATCCTCAACCACTCCCGACCACTCCCATCCTTCTCCGACCACTCCCGACCACTCCCGACCATCCCCGACCACTCACAACCACGACCGACCATCCCCGACCACTCCAGACCATCCCCGACCACTCCCGACCACTTCCGACCACTGCTGACCGTCGTCCCCGACCTCTCCCGACCATCCCCGACCACTCCCGACCACTCCCGACCATCGCCGACCACTTCCGACCATTCCCGACCACTCCCTACTATTACCGACCACTCCCGACCATCCTCGACCACTCACGACCATCCCCGACCACTCCCGACCACTCCCGACCATCCCCGACCACTCCCGACTACTCTCGACCACTCCCGACCATCCCCGACCACTCCCGACAACTCCCGATCACTGCTGACCATCCCCGAAAACTCCCGACCATCCCCAACCACTTCCGACCATCCCCGACCACTCCCAACTATTACCGACTCCTCCCGACCATCTCCGACCACTCCCGACAACACCCGACCATCCCCGACCACTCCCGACCACTCCCGATCACCCCTGACCTCTCCCGACCACTCCCGACCACTCCCGACCATCCCTGACCACTCCCGACCATCCCCGATCACTCCCGACCACTCCCGATCACCACTGACCACTCCCGACTATCCTCAACCACTCTCGACCACTCCCAAACTATTCCCGACCACTCCCGACCACTCCCGACCATCCCCGACCACTCACAACCACGGCCGACCATCCCCGACCACTCCAGACCATCCCCGACCACTCCCGACCACTTCCGACCACTGCTGACCGTCATCCCCGACCATCCCCGACCACTTCCGACCATCCCCGACCACTCCCGACCATCCCTGACTATTCCCGACCACTCCCGACCATCTTTGACCACTCCCGACAACACCCGACCACTCCCGATCACCCCTGACCTCTCCCGACCACTCCCGACCATCCCTGACCACTCCCCGATCACTCCCGATCACCCCTGACCACTCCCGACCACTCCCATCCTTCTCCGACCACTCCCGACCATCCCCGACAACTCCCGACCACTCTCGACCATCCCCGACTACTCCCGACCACTCTCAACTACTCTTGACCACTCCCGACCATCCCCGACCACTCCCGACCATCCCCGACCACTCCCGACCACTCCCGACCATCCCCAACCACTTCCGACCATCCCCGACCACTCCCAACTATTACGGACTACTCCCGACCATCTCCGACCACTCCCGACCATCCCTGACTACTCCCGACCACTCCCGACCATCTTTGACCACTCCCGACAACACCCGACCACTCCCGATCACCCCTAACCTCTCCCGACCACTCCCGACCATCCCCGATCACTCCCGATCATCCCTGACCACTCCTGACCACTCCCATCCTTCTCCGACCACTCCCGACCATCCCCGACCACTCCTGACCACTGCTGACCACTCCCGACCACTCCTGACTACTTCTTACCACTCCTGACCATCCTCAACCACTCCTGACATCTCCCGACCATCCCCGACCACTCCCAACCACTCCCGTCCTTCTCCGACCACTCCCGACCATCCACGACCACTCCCGACCATCCCCGATCACTCCCGATCATCCCTGACCACTCCTGACCACTCCCATCCTTCTCCGACCACTCCCGACCATCCCCGACCACTCCTGACCACTGCTGACCACTCCCGACCACTCCTGACTACTTCTTACCACTCCTGACCATCCTCAACCACTCCTGACATCTCCCGACCATCCCCGACCACTCCCAACCACTCCCGTCCTTCTCCAACCACTCCCGACCATCCACGACCACTCCCGACAATCCCCGACCTATCCTTATTTTATTACGTTTTAAACAAACTAGGCATCATTTAGGTGTATTTTTCGATGCTGAATCCGAATCTACCCTTATTTTTGATGTATGTCCACAATTCATCCAAATATTGACCAATTTATTACATATATAATGATAAAACAGCTTTTACACCTCAAATTCACGTCCTAGGGTCATTTGGAGGGCAGATTTGGACTCAGCAGCCCAAAATACAGCTAAAAAGTATATTTTCAATTTTCTGTGGCCAAATTTGGAAAAATATGCCCGTGAGCCTCAATTTTTGGCACAAAATTGCCACAAATCCTAATTTTTACGTTTTTCATCAAACTAGGCATCATTTTGGTGCATTTTTCGATGCTGAATGCGAATCTAGCATTATTTTTGACGTATGTCCACAATTCATCAAAATATTGGCCAATTTATTACATTTATAATGATAAAACCGCTTTTAGTACCTCAAATTCACGTCCTAGGGCAATTTGGAGGCCCGATTTGGACTCAGCAGCCCATAATACAGCTAAAAGTATATTTTCAATTTTCTGTGGCCAAATTTGGAAAAATCTGCCCGCGAGCCTCAATTTTTGCCACAAAATTGCCACAAATCCTAATTTTTACGTTTTTCATCAAACTAGGCATCATTTTGGTGTATTTTTCGATGCTGAATCCGAATCTAGCATTATTTTTGACGTATGTCCACAATTCATCCAAATATTGGCCAATTTATTACATTTATAATGATAAAACAGCTTTTAGTACCTCAAATTCACGTCCTAGGGCAATTTGGAGGCCCGATTTTGACTCAGCAGCCCATAATACAGCTAAAAAGTATATTTTCAATTTTCTGTGGCCAAATTTGGAAAAATCTGCCCACGAGCCTCAATTTTTGGCACAAAATTGCCACAAATCCTTTTTAGGTTAGGGTTAAACCGGTTAGATATAGGTCCCCGACCACTTCCGACAACTCCCGACCACTTCCAATCACTCCCGACTTCTCCCGACCACTCCCGTCTTTGTCCGACCACTCCCGACCACTCCCGACCACTCCCGACCATCCCAGACCACTCCCGACCATCTGCGACCACTTCCGACCACTCCCGACCACTGCTGACCATCCCCGACCTCTCCCGACCATCCCCGACCACTCCCGACCATCCCCGACCACTTCCGACCATCCCCGACCACTCCCTACTATTAACGACCACTCCCGACCATCCTCGACCACTCCCGACCAATCCCGACCATCCTCAACCACTCCCGACCACTCCCGACCACTCCCGTCCTTGTCCGACCACCCCCGACCACTCCCGACCATCCCCGACCACTCCCGACTACTCCCGACCACTTCCGACCATCCCCGACCACTTCCGACCACTGCTGACCATCCCTGACCACTCCCGACCATCCCCAACCACTTCCGACCATCCCCGACCACTCCCAACTATTACCGACTACTCCCGACCATCTCCGACCACTCCCGACAACACCCGACCATCCCCGACCACTCCCGACCACTCCCGATCACCCCTGACCTCTCCCGACCACTCCCGACCACTCCCGACCATCCCTGACCACTCCCGACCATCCCCGACCACTCCAGACCATCCCCGACCACTCCCGACCACTTCCGACCACTGCTGACCGTCATCCCCGACCATCCCCGACCACTTCCGACCATCCCCGACCACTCCCGACCATCCCTGACTACTCCCGACCACTCCCGACCATCTTTGACCACTCCCGACAACACCCGACCACTCCCGATCACCCCTGACCTCTCCCGACCACTCCCGACCATCCCTGACCACTCCCCGATCACTCCCGATCACCCCTGACCACTCCCGACCACTCCCATCCTTCTCCGACCACTCCCGACCATCCCCGACAACTCCCGACCACTCCCGACCATCCCCGACTACTCCCGACCACTCTCAACTACTCTTGACCACTCCCGACCATCCCCGACCACTCCCGACCATCCCCGACCACTCCCGACCATCCCCAACCACTTCCGACCATCCCCGACCACTCCCAACTATTACGGACTACTCCCGACCATCTCCGACCACTCCCGACCATCCCTGACTACTCCCGACCACTCCCGACCATCTTTGACCACTCCCGACAACACCCGACCACTCCCGATCACCCCTGACCTCTCCCGACCACTCCCGACCATCCCCGATCACTCCCGATCACTCCTGACCACTCCCGACCACTCCCATCCTTCTCCGACCACTCCCGACCATCCCCGACCACTCCCGACCACTGCTGACCACTCCCGAACACTCCTGACTACTTCTTACCACTCCTGACCATCCTCAACCACTCCTGACATCTCCCGTCCATCATCGACCACTCCCAACCACTCCCAACAACTCCCGACCATCCCCGACCACTCCCAACCACTCCCGTCCTTCTCCGACCACTCCCGACCATCCACGACCACTCCCGACAATCCCCGACCTATCCTTATTTTATTACGTTTTAAACAAACTAGGCATCATTTAGGTGTATTTTTCGATGCTGAATTCGAATCTACCCTTATTTTTGATGTATGTCCACAATTCATCCAAATATTGACCAATTTATTACATATATAATGATAAAACAGCTTTTAAAACCTCAAATTCACGTCCTAGGGTCATTTGGAGGGCAGATTTGGACTCAGCAGCCCAAAATACAGCTAAAAAGTATATTTTCAATTTTCTGTGGCCAAATTTGGAAAAATCTGCCCGCGAGCCTCAATTTTTGGCACAAAATTGCCACAAATCCTAATTTTTACGTTTTTCATCAAACTAGGCATCATTTTGGTGTATTTTTCGATGCTGAATCCGAATCTAGCATTATTTTTGACGTATGTCCACAATTCATCCAAATATTGGCCAATTTATTACATTTATAATGATAAAACAGCTTTTAGTACCTCAAATTCACGTCCTAGGGCAATTTGGAGGCCCGATTTGGACTCAGCAGCCCATAATACAGCTAAAAAGTATATTTTCAATTTTCTGTGGCCAAATTTGGAAAAATCTGCCCACGAGCCTCAATTTTTGGCACAAAATTGCCACAAATCCTTTTTAGGTTAGGGTTAAACCGGTTAGGTATAGGTCCCCGACCACTTCCGACAACTCCCGACCACTTCCAATCACTCCCGACTTCTCCCGACCACTCCCGTCTTTGTCCGACCACTCCCGACCACTCCCGACCATCCTCGACCACTCCCGACCATCCCAGACCACTCCCGACCATCTGCGACCACTCCCGACCACTCCCGACCACTGCTGATCATCCCCGACCTCTCCCGACCATCCCCGACCACTCCCGACCATCCCCGACCACTTCCGACCATCCCCGACCACTCCCTACTATTAACGACCACTCCCGACCATCCTCGACCACTCCCGACCAATCCCGACCATCCTCAACCACTCCCGACCACTCCCGACCACTCCCGTCCTTGTCCGACCACCCCCGACCACTCCCGACCATCCCCGACCACTCCCGACTACTCCCGACCACTTCCGACCATCCCCGACCACTTCCGACCACTGCTGACCATCCCTGACCACTCCCGACCATCCCCGACCACTCCCAACCATCCCCAACCACTCCTGACTACTCTCAACCACTTCCGACCATCCCCGACCACTTCCGACCACTGCTGACCATCCCCGACCACTCCCAACTATTACCGACTACTCCCGACCATCCCCAACCACTCCTGACTACTCTCGACCACTCCCGACCATCCTTGACCACTCCCGACATCACCCGACCATCCCCGACCACTCCCGACCACTCCCGATCACCCCTGACCTCTCCCGACCACTCCTGACCACTCCCGACCATCCCTGATCACTCCCAACCACTCCCGATCACCCCTGACCACTCCCGATCACTCCCGACCATCCTCAACCACTCTCGACCACTCCTGACCACCCTCAACCACTCCCGACCACTCCCGTCCTTCTTCGACCACTCCCGACCATCCCCGACCATCCCCGACCACTCCCGACCATCCCCGACCACTCCCGACCATCCCTGACCACTCCCGACAATCCCCGACCACTCCCGACTACTCCCGACAACTCCCGACCACTCCCGACCACTCCCACCCACTCCCGACCATCCCCGACCACTCCCGACCACTGCTGACCATCCCCGACCTCTCCCGACCATCCCCGACCACTCCTGACAATTCCCGCCCACTTCCGACCATCCCCGACCACTCCCTACTATTAACGACCACTCCCGACCATCCTCGACCACTCCCGACCAATCCCGACCATCCTCAACCACTCCCGACCACTCCCGTCCTTGTCCGACCACCCCCGACCACTCCCGACCATCCCCGACCACTCCCGACTACTCCCGACCACTTCCGACCATCCCCGACCACTTCCGACCACTGCTGACCATCCCTGACCACTCCCGACCATCCCCGACCACTCCCAACCATCCCCAACCACTCCTGACTACTCTCGACCACTTCCGACCATCCCCGACCACTTCCGACCACTGCTGACCATCCCCGACCACTCCCAACTATTACCGACTACTCCCGACCATCCCCAACCACTCCTGACTACTCTCGACCACTCCCGACCATCCTTGACCACTCCCGACAACACCCGACCATCCCCGACCACTCCCGATCACCCCTGACCTCTCCCGACCACTCCTGACCACTCCCGACCATCCCTGATCACTCCCGACCACTCCCGATCACCCCTGACCACTCCTGATCACTCCCGACCATCCTCAACCACTCTCGACCACTCCTGACCACCCTCAACCACTCCCGACCACTCCCGTCCTTCTTCGACCACTCCCGACCATCCCCGACCACTCCCGACCATCCCTGACCACTCCCAACAATCCCCGACCACTCCCGACCATTCTCGACTACTCCCGACAACTCCCGACCACCCCCGACCACTCCCACCCACTCCCGACCATCCCCGACCACTCCCGACCACTCCCGACCACTGCTGACCTCTCCCGACTACTTCTTACCACTCCTGACCATCCTCAACCACTCCCGACCACTCCCGTCCATCCCCGACCACTCCTGACCACTCCCGACCATCCACGACCACTCCCGTCCTTCTCCGACCACTCCCGACCACTCCCGACCATTCCCGACCATCCACGACCCCTCCCGACAATCCCCGACCTATCCTTATTTTATTACTTTTTAAACAAACTAGGCATCATTTAGGTGTATTTTTCGATGCTGAATCCGAATCTACCCTTATTTTTGATGTATGTCCACAATTCATCCAAATATTGACCAATTTATTACATATATAATGATAAAACAGCTTTTAAAACCTTAAATTCACGTCCTAGGGTCATTTGGAGGCCCGATTTGGACTCAGCAGCCCATAATACAGCTAAAAAGTATATTTTCAATTTTCTGTGGCCAAATTTGGAAAAATCTGCCCACGAGCCTCAATTTTTGGCACAAAATTGCCACAAATCCTTTTTAGGTTAGGGTTAGGTATAGGTCCCCGACCACTCCCGACAACTCCCGACCACTTCCCATCACTCCCGACTTCTCCCGACCACTCCCGACCATCTCCGACCACTCCCGTCTTTGTCCGACCACTCCCGACCATCCTCGACCACTCCCGACCACTCCCGACCACTGCTGACCATCCCCGACCTCTCCCGACAATCCCCGACCACTCCCTACTATTACCGACCACTCCCGAGCATCCTCGACCACTCCCGACCATCCTCAACCACTCCCGACCACTCCCGTCCTTGTCCGACCACCCCGACCACTCCCGACCATCCTCGACCACTCCCGACCATCCCCGACCACTCCCGACCACTCCCGACCATCCTCGACCACTCCCGACCATCCCCGACCACTCCCAACCATCCCCAACCACTCCTGACTACTCTCGACCACTTCCGACCATCCCCGACCATTTCCGACCACTGCTGACCATCCCCGACCACTCCCAACTATTACCGACTACTCCCGACCATCCCCAACCACTCCTGACTACTCTCGACCACTCCCGACCATCCTTGACCACTCCCGACAACACCCGACCATCCCCGACCACTCCCGACCACTCCCGATCACCCCTGACCTCTCCCGACCACTCCTGACCACTCCCGACCATCCCTGACCACTCCCGACCATCCCTGATCACTCCCGACCACTCCCGATCACCCCTGACCACTCCCGATCACTCCCGACCATCCTCAACCACTCTCGACCACTCCCGACCACCCTCAACCTCTCCCGACCACTCCCGTCCTTCTTCGACCACTCCCGACCATCCCCGACCACTCCCAACCACTCCCGACCATCCTCGACCACTCCCGACCATCCCCGACCACTCCCGACCACTCCCGTCCATCCCTGACCACTCCCGACAATCCCCGACCACTCTCGACTACTCCCGACAACTCCCGACCACCCCCGACCACTCCCACCCACTCCCGACCACTGCTGACCACTCCCAACTATTACCGACTACTCCCGACCATCCCCAACCACTCCTGACTACTCTCGACCACTCCCGACCATCCTTGACCACTCCCGACAACACCCGACCATCCCCGACCACTCCCGACCACTCCCGATCACCCCTGACCTCTCCCGACCACTCCTGACCACTCCCGACCATCCCTGATCACTCCCGACCACTCCCGATCACCCCTGACCACTCCCGATCACTCCCGACCATCCTCAACCACTCTCGACCACTCCTGACCACCCTCAACCACTCCCGACCACTCCCGTCCTTCTTCGACCACTCCCGACCATCCCCGACCACTCCCGACCATCCCCGACCACTCCCGACCATCCCTGACCACTCCCGACAATCCACGACCACTCCCGACCACTCTCGACTACTCCCGACAACTCCCGACCACCCCCGACCACTCCCACCCACTCCCGACCATCCCCGACCACTCCCGACCACTGCTGACCTCTCCCGACTACTTCTTACCACTCCTGACCATCCTCAACCACTCCCGACCACTCCCGTCCATCCCCGACCACTCCCGACCATCCACGACCACTCCCGTCCTTCTCCGACCACTCCCGACCACTCCCGACCATTCCCGACCATCCACGACCCCTCCCGACAATCCCCGACCTATCCTTATTTTATTACTTTTTAAACAAACTAGGCATCATTTAGGTGTATATTTCGATGCTGAATCCGAATCTACCCTTATTTTTGATGTATGTCCACAATTCATCCAAATATTGACCAATTTATTACATATATAATGATAAAACAGCTTTTAAAACCTTAAATTCACGTCCTAGGGTCATTTGGAGGGCAGATTTGGACTGTTACGACCGGGCACTCGGGTACACTAGGGCTCTTACACAGGACTCGAGTATGGCTCGCTGCCACAACGGAAACACACGATCCCAACCCCAGAGTACTGCCAGCCGAACAAAAAACGCCACTACCCTCCAGAGTTCTATCTGCTATAACGGGGTATACAAGAACTCGGTACTAGCGTTTCACACAACAGACTAATAACAAGACGGGAGTTATCTAGTCTGGTCAACAATCAAACAAAGAAGAAAGTACTACAACACTAAAGAATAGTGTTGGCCGAAGCCGAAGTAATCCACCCTTGAACTAAGAACTTAAGAAGTCCTCCACCCTCTACTTCGGATCGGCACTATTACGTTACGTTAAACAATAGTCCTCGAGCATCAAGCAAGGAATCTTCTGATAAGTTAGATGCTTCTCGAATACTCATAAGAAGTAAGTATCGGATTTTGAACAGCAATTTAATGAATAACTCACTGGTAATTAAAGGCTTTAAATTGACATAAGAAGAATTATAAGAATAAGCAATAGGATATGGCAAACATTAAGAAGAAGTACTCCGACAATGCACTGGCAATAGCCTTTTTTTTTTTTTTTTTTTTTTTTTTTTTTTCTATGTGATTGAGGGAGGCAAAAGGCATAACTGCCTATAGCGAGTGCCTCCCCCATAGTTGAAAGAGTGACAGGGCCAAAATCAAGGGACGTTTGAGCCAAAATGCCTGGACACACGGAGTTTGAAGCAATTTAAGTCATAGGAAGAGGGAAAGACTGATTCTGGGAGAGAGTTCCAGAGCTCAGATGTTGAGTAGAAGAAAGTTTGAGAGTAACGTTTCACTCTTGGGTTGGAGAGTTGCACAGAGTAGGGGTGGGATTGAGTTGCAAGACGGGTACCACGTGCCCTACGTAAAGGAGGTGGTATGCACTGGGATAGCTCTGAGGAACACTGATTATTATAGTAGCGATAGAATAGCGAGAGAGATGCAACATTGCGGCGGAGAGAGAGAGATTGCAGAGAGTTGGTGAGTGGACGGGAGTTAATGATACGAAAGGCCTTCCTTTCAACTTTGTCTAGGAGAGCGGTGTGAGAGGAACCTCCCCACACATGTGAACAATACTCAATACAAGGGCGCACTATGCCCCTGTACAGAGCAAGAAGCTGTGCAGGGGAAAAGAACCCCCTGAGGCGATTGAGCACACCCAGCTTCTGGGAGGCTGCCTTAGCAAGACTGGTAATATGGTCCTTCCAAATGAGAGCAGAAGAAAAAGAGACACCAAGAATATTGAGAGAAGATGAAGGGTTGATTTTTGTATTGTTGAAGAATAAGGGATAGTCCGCTGGGAGATCCTGACGGGTAGATAGATGGAGAAATTGGGTTTTGGAAGCATTAAAGTTAACAAGGTTTTCTCTGCCCCAATTGGAAATAGTATTTAGATCAGAATTTAAGAGTTCTATGGCTTCATTACGTTTGTCGTTGAGGGATTGCTGGCTGGGGCGTTCTGAAAAACTAATGGAGTAGTGTAAGGTTGAGTCGTCTGCGTATGAATGGATGGGAATTAAGGTACAGTTAAGGAGATCATTTATAAAAATTAGAAAGAGAATAGGAGATAGGACAGAGCCCTGAGGAACACCGGAGTTTATAGGGTGAGGAAGTGAACAATGGCCGTCCACAACCGCAGCTATGGAACGGCCGGAAAGGAAATTAGAGACAAAGGCACAGATGGAGGGATAGAAACCGAAGGAGGGTAGTTTAGAAATTAAAGATTTATGCCAGACTCTATCGAAGGCTTTCGATATGTCTAGTGCAATAGAAAAAGTCTCACCGAAGTCCCGAAAGGAGGATGACCAAGAGTTAGTAAGATATGAAAGAAGATCACCAGTAGAGCGACCCTTAAGGAAGCCATACTGGCGATCTGAGAGCAGATTATGAGAAGAGAAATGCTTAAGAAATTTGGAAGCAAGAATAGTTTCAAAAACTTTAGAAAGACAAGAGATAAGAGCAATTGGACGATAGTTGGAGGGTTGAGAGCGGTCACCCTTCTTTGGGACAGGTTGAATGTGAGCAAACTTCCAGCATGAAGGGAAGACGTTAGAGGATAGACAGAGACGAAAGAGTTTGCCTAGGCAGGGAGTCAGCACGGAAGCACAGTTTTTGAGAACAACAGGAGGAACACCGTCCGGACCGTACGCCTTATTAGTGTTAAGCCCAGAGAGGGTAGAAAGTACATCTTTAGAAGAGATTAGGATATTAGGCATAAGTAAGAGAGAGGAGGGCGGAGAGGGAGGAATAGCACCGGAATCATCCAAGGTGGAGTTTCTAGCAAAAGTTTGAGCGAAGAGTTTAGCTTTGTCAGAGGAAGAAGTGAGCCTACTAAGATTGTGCTCGTGGGCCACTAATCTCGGAAGTAGCTAAGCGTGCCACACATGAAATCAATAGTGCATAAACAATAATATACATAAGGAGAAGCTTCAATACTATGCTGTATCTGCTGGTCGAGCAAAGTCTAGCTGGGATACATAAGGTTAAGAGACAATGGCTGAGCAAGCGGCTCGTAGCCTAGCGAGGTCCTTAAGACTGTGCGGCCAAATTACGTTAATTGACGGGATGCTCTCTTGAGAGATCCAGATCACTAGTATCTGGTTCTCTCCTGGCGATCCTCTCAAAGTCAAGCAAATGAGATAGCACAGTGTTGGGTGGCCGAGGCAAAAGCCCTCACTCGCAACACAGTGCTAAACTCCCACGGTACACAGTCAGAAAGACCACCTAGGCGTTCCACGTCTCCGTTGCAATTGTACTGGTTCAACCGCAACCTAGTACTCATAGGAAATCACAACTCAGAAACCCTATCCCAGTCTAGCATTGCCTAAACCAGCAGAAAACAGGAACATGAATAATCGCACACAGGGAAATGCATATACGAGTGCAACAAACATCAATCAATCCTATTCTAGTTAACCCTTCCAAAAATAGGCTATCTAACAGGCACTTATCTCGTGAGAACTCAAGCGATAATACTTTGGCTGACTAAATCTGCACCAAAGGGGTCATTGGTTAAAAAGGGACGAGAAGAGAAGAAGATAGGCTGTTCAGAGAGTAGAGAAAGTTCACATCAGTCGGAAGAATATGGATAGTTGCAAGGGATATGAGAAGTCGCTCTGCCTGATGAGTTCTGAAGAATGGTGGCAAGAACCTCTCTTTTTATACTCGGCCCTCTAGCGGCATATCTCAAACTACTTAAGGACCGCCCACTGGCAATCATTACGTAATATTCTCTCTCAATCTGGGATCGACAAAGGATTTCCCACGCGCTTGAGGAGGGAGGAGGGAGGAGGGAGGGAGGCCTACCTACCTCGTGGCGCGCTCCCCGGGCCGTCGTTACATAACTCTCTCTCTTCTCTCATCATTACAAATAAGTCCCACACACAACACTTATAACTAATGATATAAAATAGAACTCGTTGACTCAGATGAAAACAAAATACATATTTATAATACTTATAGTACAACGGCTCACATAAACTAAGTTAGGAAACTCTACACAGACTACAGCCAAAGTTCCTGCCCTGACGATCCTAGCGAGAGTGGGGCCTGACTGGGCGTTCTGTACAGCATGCTCATACTCGACATGCGTCACAGGACTCAGGACGAGGGAGAAAAGGAGTCCAGAAAAAACCGAACCAGCCCCCTCCTTAAAGCCCGGGAGCGAGTCTTATAAGTTTTAGCACTCAACCTGTGAAGAAGTTAGTTAGTACTCCGCTATCAAGCAGGGGGGTGGGGGTGGGGGGGGGGGGCCTTAAGGGTCGTTTTTCTGGTCCCCCTTCTCCCTCATGTTAAGCCCCCCTTAGTTTTCAGATTTGAAGGTGTTTGCCCCATTAGTTTGTCGATTTGAAGACCTTCCGCCCCATTTCCTTGTCAATATTAAGACCTTTCGTCCTATTTAGGTGTCAATTTTTTTCCTGGCGAACGATAGTGAGCCTGTAATTTTGGAAGAAGCGGCCTTCGGCCGTGACATTTTTCTACCGAAAAATGTACAAATTAATCTAGAAAGGAGATCTAATGAATGATTTTTTTAGTTTGATGGAGGTCCAGGGAGGAAACTAGAAAAATAATTAATAAATTAAAATGTCTACCAAAAAGTGAACCATCCGCTCTTGAGTTAAGTTTTAGCACTCAACCTGTGAAGAAGTCCTCAGATATGAAGCAGAAAAAACAACCCAAGTGCAATGAAAAAGAAAACTGCATACCCGAGAAGACGAATCGGGAGGCCAAAACCAACAGCTCGCGTAGGCTCTCAAAGGTCGAGTGTTTGCCTCACGCTTGGGTTAGAGAGCCTGTAGCGAGAGAGATCGGCTATCTTTTTCTTTAGACGCCATATTGGTGCCCTGTCGAACAAAAGGAGAATATTCTAATGTCATGTTTGCAGAGAATGACTTGGAGGGTGTTCGAGAGCAAGGTGGAAGGACATAGAGGGAGATGTAAACCGAAAGAGAGGTGGAAGGATGGAGTGAAGAAGTATATGGATGAAGGCGGTGCTGATTGGGAAGAGGGGCGTCGACTGACTGGGGACAGAGATGCATGGGGGTATTTCGTTCGTGGCCACCCCTTCGAGGATCACGGCGTCGGGCAATAGATAGATAGATAGATAGGTAGAATTTCGAAACACATACTAAACTAAATGGTTACGTGTTATCCACCAACCAACTTCACCTCTAAACTCAATTAATGGGGCTGACCTGCTTTTGTTCTGTCCGTTTCTATCTTTCTCTGCCTTGTACCCATTTGGCCCCATTCAGCCTACTGTTTTAAGACGTTTATCCCCATCCAGGTGTCAATTGCTTACTGGTGAGCGGTAGCGAGCCAGCATATTTTTTATTTTTGTTTGATAGCAGGCTAAATTTGTACATTTTTCGATAGAAAAATGTCTCCGGCGAAGCCGGATTTCTTCATATAATGCTGGCTCGCTATCGCTCGCCAGGAAGAAATCGACACCTAGATGGGGATAAACGTCTTAAAATGGTTGGCTGAATGGGGCCGAATGGATACAAGCCAGAGAAAGAAAGAAAAGGACAGAAATAACAAAAAGCAAGTCACCCCCCTTAATGAAATCAACAAATCAACCAATACGGACATATTTGAGTGTAAAGAGAGGTTGTTGACACTAGTGGCACCAATATGGCCGAGCTACGTCGATCTCTGTTACTGTAGGGTGTCTAGTTAAGGCGGTGCTAGATCCAGCAGCTCGTATAATATGCTCTCATGGGTCGAAGCTCAAGTGTTTGCTCTCATGGGTCGAGGCACAAGTGTTTGCTCTCGCCTGGCGCAAACTTCGTCTGTAGGTCTCCGTTTACTGTAGGCCTTTCTAATGGGCCGAACGTCTTATAATCTCAAACCAAATGGGGCTAAACACGAGGAAGAAAGGAGACCAGAAAACCGCCCATGATCGTTCTCCCCGCTCCGGGTACAGACGTCAACACCGTAATGGCGGGTATCACACGAGCTCTTTTTCCCTCGACATTTATCCTCAACACTGGTCTGGCAACTTATGAGGTCAACATTTGAAATATTTTGGTTGCCTAAATTCATCTACCATCAGTCTAGTTTCCGATACCAGTGCAAAATACTCAAGAAATGTGGCTAGAATTTTGTTGATCATAAAATGTTGACTATAAAAGCTCTTGTGTGATACCGGCATAAGGGGAGACAGAACGTTTTTCTGGACACCCTTCTCCCTAATGCTTAGCCCCACTAGTTTTGAGATTCTAAGACGTTGGTTCCATTAGTTTAGGGATTCTATGACCTTCACCCCATTTCTTTGTCAATATTAGAACCCTTCGTGCCATTTAGGTGTCGATTTGTTCCTGGCGAGCGATAGCGAGCCTGTAATTTTAGGAGGAATCGGCCTTTGGCCAGAAAATGTTTCTACCAAAAATGTACAAATCTATCTTGAAGGGGGGTCTAGGGGGTGCTTTTCTAAGCTTGATGGAGGTCTAGGGAGGAAACTAGAACAATGATGAATACATGAAACAAATCGACCAAAAAGTGAACCATTCCCCTTAGGCTTAAAGGGAGACACAGTGTTGGAATAATGCGACGCTGGTATGTTATTCTCTTTGACTAATTGTATTGTGTGGTCAGTTAATACGATTGGTGTGTGTGTGTGTGTGTGTGTGTGTGTTACTCAGTTACTTGTTCGTCAAGGGGAATCCACGCAATGCGAGCTAAGCTCATTATTATCACGCCTCCTTAACTGGGAATGTATTGCGTGAAATGTATGTTAAGTGTTTATGTATCGTTGGAATGGCTGTGGATGTGCGTGTAGTCTGTATTTTAGCCAATTGGCGACATCTGGAAACGAAGGCTTAGGGTTAATCTGTACGGTACCATTCTCACTACGGTACCAGTCTCACCCGAAGGCTTAGGTTGACCAGTAGCTTAGGTTGACCAGTACGATATCCATCTCACCTTGTAACCGATCACCAACCCCAGATGGGACGTCACAACTTTGTCCACTTATACCAGGTTCCTATTTATACTGCTAGGTGAACAGAGGCTACACCGTTAGGAGACTTGCCCAAATGTCTCTTCCCCGCCCGGGTCTGTGTGTGTGTGTGTGTGTGTGTGTGTCTGTGTCTGTGTGTCTGTGTGTGTGTATATATAAAGAGGTAAGCTGTAGTCAGTAAACTATCTGTATATCTATCTATCTCTGTGTGTAGGTGTGTGTGTGTGTGTGTGCGCGTGTCCGGTTATCTTTAAGCGAACAATTAGCTTAGATAACTTTGTCAGATATAATCCATCAATATCTAGTGGCTCTTCTTAACCCTGTGTGTACTGTCGACATCATATATATGTTGTTCTGGCCACTACTATCTCAATCAACCTGTTGAACTACCACAAATACTTCCTAAGCTGCATAAAATCGTCTAAATATAACAGACGTCGCTGGTACAGAAAGGGTTAAAAATAGGAATAATATCGTCCTCTGTTAAGCCGCTGTCACACGAGCGCTTTGTTCGTCAATTTTCCATGAGCAAGTTTTGTCTCGTATTATTTCGGGACTTTTTCGCACTGGTATCGGTAACTAGACTGAAGGTAGATTATGTTAGGCGGCTGAATTCTAATAAAGTGTGATTTTTTAAGCTTCCAGACCATAAGTGCCCGTAAAAATTGCTCAAAAAAGGGTTCGTGTGACTCCAGCTTAAGCTGTTTCTCAGATGCCTATTTACTATGAAACATTGAACAAAATCTTTAAACTAACCTATCCAAAACCTAACCTAACCAAATCTAGTATATTAGTGGACTATTTATGAATGCAAAGATTTAAAATATATTCTAACACTACCAACTTATTGAGATATAAATACAGGTTTCCCCGCTACACAGGATGATACCGCCAGACTATAACATCGACAGGACGTAAATACATCAGGGGGAGTTCGAACCCCCCACTAAAGGGTTTCGTCGACGAGAGAATGGGGACAACGTCAATCAAAGTCAAGCGGATCGTGGTGTGTGTGTGTGTGAGGCAGGATCAGAGAGAGAGAGGGCTACAAGGAGTTACAAGGAATAGTTAGTATCTCAGAGACCTTGCCGTCCATTCCGGGGAGATACTCGAAGTGAAAGGAAAGAGACACTCATTACAGAGTGTGCCAAATACTATCTACTATCTTCTTGAATTGCTTTACTGAAGAACTGTTTACAACTTCTGAGGGCAGTTTGTTCCAGGTAGAACAGATCATATATGTGAAAAAGTGTCCACAAATACTAGTGTTGAACCTTTTCTATTTTAATTGCCAGCCATGGTTGCGTGTTGTATTCGTATTGAGGCTAAAAATGTTGCTATAATCCACGTTGTCAAACCCATCAAGTATTTAAAATACTTCAATGAGCTGACCTCGTAGTCTGCGTGTCTCCAACGGAAAGAGATTAAGAGCTCTCAACCGGTCCTCATAGCTCAATCTTCTAATCGATGGAATAAGCTTTGTAGCCCTAGCTTGTATTCTTTCCATTCGCTCTATATTTTTCCTGAGCAAGCCTGCACTTTTAAGAGGAACCGGCCTTCGGCCGGTACATTTTTCTACCGAAAAATTTACAAATTTATCTTGAAGGGGGGTCTAGGGGGTGTTTTTCTAAGCTTGGTGTGAGGTCTAGGGAGGAAACTAAAAAAAAAAATATGAATAAATTAATTAATAGGCCTAACAAACGGCCAGTCTCCCCTTAAGGGGAGATATCCACTTGAGGGACTTTTTTCTGGACCCCTTTCTCCCTCATGTTTAGCCTCATTGTTTTTCTAATTTTAAGACGTTTGCCCCATTATTTTGAAGATTTTAAGAACTTTCAACCCATTTCTGTCAATTTTAAGACCTTTCATGCCATTTAGGTGTCGATTTTATCCTGGCGAGCGATAGCGAGCCTGTAATTTAAGAGGAACCGGCTTTCAGCCTGGACATTTTTCTACCGAAAAATGTACAAATTTATCTTGAAAGGGCTCAAGGGGGTGTAATCTTAAGCTTGAAGGAGTTCTAGGGACCAAACTAAAAACCTCTCCTTAATGTCTATTCAAAAATCATTCCAGATACTTATAAAATCATTCCAGATACTTATAAAAATCATTCCAGATACTTATAAAATCATTCCAGATACTTATAAAATCATTCCAGATACTTATAATAGCATAGAAAAAAACATAGGGGTCCCACAAGTCTTATGAGTGCCCAGAGACTATGGTATCCGAGTGTACGGTCGCGCTAATAAGTCATGGCTCAGCGGTCATTACATTTGGCTCGTTCTGTGCTGTATTAATGTCTGTCAGATGTTGAATAGGGTGGGTAAGACGTGTAGGAACATGTTTGTATATATCACTAGAAATTTAAAAAAAAAATCATGTATAGATTTAGCTGATACCTATTATTAATCAAAATATACTTGGTGCCGAGACATCACTTATTTGGCGGACTGTACCTACAATATAAGAGTCCTTTGTATCCCCGATGGTTCACTTTTTGGGCGATTTTTGCATGTATTCATTATTTTCTAGTTTCCTCCCTAGACCTCCATCAAATTTAAAAAACATCCATTAGATCCTCCTTCTAGATTAATTTGTACATTTTTTCGGTAGAAGAATGTCCCGGCCGAAGGCCGGTTCTTCCAACATTACAGGCTCACTATCGTTCGCCAGGGAAAAATTGACACCTAAATAGCACAAAAGGTCTAAATATTGACGACAAAATGGGGCAAAAGGTCTTAAAATCGACTAACTAATGGGGCAAACGTCTTAACATCTGAAAACTAATGGGGCTAAACATGAGGGAGAAAGTGGTCCAGAAAACCGGTCCATCCCCCCCCCCCCCTTACACCCTGCTGTAAAATTCCGGTGTCCGAGATTCAGGAAAGATGAAGAGCGATTAGAAAGAGTTCAAGCAAAGATGAGGAAAGTGAAAAAGATGGCCTGCAAGAAAAAGATGGCCTGCAAGAAAAAACAGTGGGATTGAGCAAGAAAATGGGATAAAAGACAGAATGGTATTATTTAGCAGCGATACACCGGGGAAATTGTCTGGGGTAGGAAGAAAGACGAAAAATGGAGAGAGAGAGAGAGAGAGAGAGAGAGAGAGAGAGAGAGAGAGAGAGAGAGAGAGAGAGAGAGAGAGAGAGAGAGAGAGAGAGAGAGAGAGAGATTAATTTTGATTCATTTGTTTAATTTTGTATTGCCAAATGTGTACATACATAATAAGAGAGAGAGAGAGTGAGAGTATAAAGGAAGTCAAGCAGCAACAACAGGTCTAGCGACCCCTCACGGTAGCTTTCCCTCTAAATCACTGCTGTTCAAAGTGTCCAGCTGTGATTTAGAGTGGGTTAGGGACAATTGGAAAAGGGAGTACTGCCCTAAGACCAATTGAGTAACATGTTAATTATTGATTTATACATGTAGTGAGTGCTCTTCCAACTGTCCCCTACTAACATCTCCTAATCCAGCCACGTACATTTGACCCAGGGCAGTCTTCCCTTTCCATTTTTCCTTACCCACTCCAATCTACTGTTTGGACACTTGACCATCAGTGTTTTGGATGGCAAGCAGCCTTGATGGGTCACTGGACCTGATGTTGTTGATTCCCTTTCTGTCTTCCATTATTCGCAGGCCCGGATCATCACTGGGGTGAAGATTGTGTGCCTTTTGTCTCCTTCATACACATCAAATAAATAATCTGCATTGTTCAGTCCACACCTATTACGCAAATTGGTAGCGTTCGGTCATTCCTACGTTCGCCGAGTTGTACGGTGGCGCTAATAAGTCATGTCTCATCTGCCCTTACGTTTGGCTCACTCTGTGCTGAAATAATGTCTGCCAGATGTTGAATAGGGTGGGTAAGTGTAGAAATTGGTGTGTATATTCCGAAGGGTTAAGGCCCCACTAATTACTCCTTCCTTTCATCTATACATAGCCTATGATAGCGCAGTTGGAAAGTGTGTACATGCTTAGATTGATATGCAGGATTCGAAACTGCAGAATAAATCGTAGGCTTGTCCACCTTTCTTTAACTGTCTTCATAGCGCAATGGATAAATGCACTGAATTTCGGTGTGAGCATCCTAGGTTCGAAACCCTGGACTGCCACATGTATTTGTTGATTTCATTACTTGAGTTTAGGAGTAAAGTCGGTTGGTGGAGGTAACATAATAATCCCCCTCGAAATGAAGACATTAAGTTTAGATATTGCTGAATCCAATTATGGGTCAAAATATACTTGCTGCCGAGACATGACTTATTAGGTCGATTGTACTGATAATTTTACGACAGAGATAAAACTGTGCAGTTGATAGTGAGATGTACGGTCGCGCTAATAAGTCATGTCCCAGCTGTCGTTACGTTTGGCTTGCTCTGTGCTGTATTAATGTCTGTCAGATGTTGAATAGGGTGGGTAAGTGTAGGAACATGTTTATATATTTCACTCGATATGAAGAAATGAAGCTTAGATATTGCTGATACCAATTATTGATCAAAACATACTTGGTGCCGAGACATCACTTATTAGCGCGATTGTACAGCATCCAAAGAGAGGGTACCGCTCCGGAAAAGAAAAAATATATATTGTACTGTAAAATGACAAAGGTAAAATTGGAAATTTGGAATTCAATTCACGATGGAATAGTTGATGGGGTATGTATATATAAAAGAAAGGCCTGTGAAACTCTCTCTCTCTCTCTCTCTCTCTCTCTCTCTCTCTCTCTCTCTCTCTCTCTCATACACACACAACAAAAACACCCACACAACAAAAACACCCACACACACACCCACACACCCACACACACACATACACACACACCCACACACACACACACACACTACACATTAATTTACACCCCACAAATCAAGTTTTTTATTTTATTTTCCGCTCAAATTTTTACTAAACAAACTTCGGTTCGTCGTCGTAGTTTTAGTAACTTTTTGCTCCATTTTTCTGCTCCTGATTTATGAGGTTTGACGATTCCTGCCTTTTCCAAATTTATGAGGCTTGACGATTCCTGCCTTTTCCCAAATTTCAAAATATTATATATATAAAACTGGATTTTATTCTCGTGCAATTTCACTGTTTATGTATACGCTAATACATGGTTTACAAATTCTCTCTCTATAATAATAATAATAATAATAATAATAGTTCTTAAAGCTAGCGCATGCTAAGCTAGCTAAGGATAGCTCAATAAGGCCGATTAGGCGTATTTCCATTGGGGTCCTGTACTACTACCCCATCCCTTTGCTCATGAGGGATGGTAACGACTCAGTGCTTGTGAAAATCTTTAATGCGCCGAGCGTGGGCGCGAACCCGGGCCTTCTGGGTGGAAGTCCGAGACGCTAGTCACTACACCAAGCGAGCCGCTGTATTATTAGTATTTTGTCTCATGTCGTACTGAATAATTGCTTCACGAGAGTAGTTAGCACCCCCAACTAGAAGATACATTAATTGTAGATAGTGAAGCATTAGCCTTTATCCTTCTCAGTTAACCCCTTCTCTACCGGTGATGTAGTTTTCATTATATTCTGGCAACTATTAACCGATTTTGTACAGCTTAGGAAGGACGTCTACTCATTAAAAGGCTACAGACTGTCTCAATCAATCCTTTCAGCTACCACATTTCCCACCAAAGCTTCTTAAAATCGTCTAAACGCAGCTGATATAAAATAAAATATACGTCTCCGGTACAGAAGGGGTTAAGGGGGTAGGTGTTATTTGTTTGTTTATTTAATCATTCCTTTATTATTGTTTTAGTTTCCTCCCAAGGCCTCCATCAAGCTTAAACAAATATTTCCTCAAAATCCCCCTTTGAGATTAATTTGTACATTTTGTGGTAGAAAAATCTCCCGGTCAAAGGCCAGTTGCTCCAAAATCACTGGCTCGCTTTCGCTCGCCAGGTAAATAATCGACACCTAAATGGCATGAAAGGTCTTAATATTGACGAAGAAATTTGGCAAAAGTCTTAACATTGACAAAATAATGGGACGGACATCTTAATAACCTCACAATTAATGGGGCTAAACATGAGGGAGAAGGGGATCCAGAAAAAACTATATATCTCCCCTTAAATAACTCTCAAGCGATATGCAAATAGTTATATTCTCTGGTTAGGAGTTTATCACTGATGGTAGGACATTATAATAATACACTTTAACCTTTGAGTCCTTGATTCCCAAATGTGTGTGTGTGTGTGTGTGTGTGTGTGTGTGTGTATGGGTGTTTGTGAGCGTACTAAAAAGAGAATGTGAGCTTGAGTATCTATGTATGCGTGTGTGAAAGAGAGAGAGAGAGAGAGAGAGAGCGTAGGAGAAACTGCCTGTGTGTATGTGTAAATGAGAGAGAGTGTGTCTGTAAATATCGTGTGTGTGTGTGTGTATGTGTACAGTAAGTATCCACTTTGTGTGTGTGTGTGTGTGTGTGTGTGTGTGTGTGTGTGTGTGTGTACGGGGAGGGGGTGGGGGGTGCTGAGGGGGAGGGGAGTTGATTGCTTTATCAAGCCTCTAATAATGTGTCAGATAATTGGGATATCGCTGCACCTGACATTTTAAGGTCGCTGAAGAAAATTATCGTTTAGGAGAATAGAAGAAGTGTTAATGGCGAGAAATGATCCTGGTAGATATGCATTTGTTCTGTCTTTCTTCCACTCAACAAATACATGTTCTCTCCCTCAATCTATCTTTCCTTCATCCTACAACTTAAAATCCTTCAAACTTTGTGTGTACAGATATACTGCCTCTAACGTATCTTGAATTTAGCTCTCTGTCACTGCTTGAATGTGTGTGTGTGTGTGTGTGTGTGTGGGAGGGGAGGGGGGGCACTTGTTACATGCAGCTTTGTATGTTTGTATGTTTGAGTATGTGATAGAGAGAGAGAGAGAGAGAGAGAGAGAGAGAGAGAGAGAGAGAGAGAGAGAGAGAGAGAGAGACTTGGAACACACTTGGATCACTCGATTATTGCCATAGCCACATTTAAGATAGAGCCTAAAAAACACAGGTATTAAAGTATACATGTACAGAGAGAGAGAGAGAGAGAGATAGAGAGAGAGAGAGAGACTTGAAACACACTTGGCTCACTCGGTTATTGTCATAGCACATTTAAGAGAGAGCCTATAAAACACAGGTATTAAAGTATCCATGTACAGAGAGAGAGAGAGAGAGAGAGAGAGAGAGAGAGAGAGAGAGAGAGAGAGAGAGATAGAGAGAGAGAGAGAGAGTGGAACGACTGGAAGTTCAGATAAGTTTGTCTGTGTCTGCAAGAAGAAACAGGAGAGGTGGTGATAAACGAGGAATTAGGAGGAAGATAAGAAGAGGAATTATGAAGAAGAGAGAAAGAGAAAAGGTGGAGAGGTGGGAAAGAAGGAGGAGAAGAGGTGAAGATAGGTGGATAAAGGGTGGAAGGACGGAGAAAAGATGGAGATAGGTGGGAAGAAAGGATGGAGAAATGGTGGAAAAAGGGTGGAGATAGGTGGGAAGGAAGGAGGAGAAGAGGTGGAGATGGGCAGAAATAAGGTGGAGATAGGTGGGGTGAAAGGATGGAGAAATGGTGGAGATAGGTCGAGAAAGGTGGGAAGGAAGGAGAAGAGGTGGAGATGGGTACAGAAAAGATGTATATAGGTGGGAAGGATGGAGACAAGGTGGAGAACGGTGAGAAGGAAGGAAGTAGAAAAGGTGGAGATAGGTGGAGGATGGAGAGAGAAAAGGTGGAGATAGGTGGAGAATGGAGAGAAATAAGATGGTGATAGGTGGGAAGGATGGGTGGAGAAATGGTGGAGATGGGTGGGAAGGATGGAGAAAAGGTGGAGATATCCATCTTAGCTATCTAACAACTGAGAAATATTTTATCAACAAGCTTTACAACATTATCTCTCTCTCTCTCTCTCTCTCTCTCTCTCTCTCTCTCTCTCTCTCTCTCTCTCTCTCTAGTAGTATATATACAGTATATATATAATACATTGTGCTACGATGGTGTTCTGGCCTCAAGGGGATAAATATTGTGACCAGGCCTTAATTAACCCACCTAATTAGGAATGGAGGAAGTAAGGGCGTAATAAAGTGGCGAAGTTAATGGGAGAGAGAGAGAGAGAGAGAGAGAGAGAGAGAGAGAGAGAGAGAGAGAGAGAGAGAGAGAGAGAGAGAGAGAGAGGGAGGGGGGGGGAGAGGAACAAACTGGACAGAATATGTACAGTATATATGCATTGATATAAACATAGTACCATAATTGAATGCAAGTTGTTAACCAAGTAATTGAGAAAACAGATGAATTCCAAAAGCCCTTGTGTATGGCATTCATAGATTACGAAAAGGCATTTGACTCGGTCGAAAATGTCTGCTGTAATGAGAGCGATTCGTAAACAAGGAGAGAAGAGAATTATGAAAAGCAAGTTACCCCTTTCATTAAGGGGAGATATTTAGTTTCTTCCCTAGAACTTCATCAAGCTTAAAATTACACCCCCTAGACCCCTTTTCAAGATAAATTTGTACATTTTTCGGTAGAATAATGTCCCGGCCGAAGGTCGGTTCCTCTCAAATTACAGGCTCGCAATCGCTCGCCAGGAAAAAATCGACACCTAAATGGCACGAAAGTTCTTAAAATTGACAGAAATGGGGCGAAAGGTCTTGAAATCGCCAAACAAAAGGGGGCGAGCGTCTTAAAATCTAAAAAGCAATGGGGCTAAACATGAGAGAGAAAGGGGTCCAGAAAAAAATCCCTCAAGTGGAAATCTCCCCTTAAACAGGAAAGTATACAGCCAATGTGTCCTCCTTGCACTAATTTATGGATCAGACACTTGGAGTATAACAAAGTGTCTAGAACGTAAACTTATGAGTGACCAAAGAGGAATGGAGAGGATAATGTTAGGCATAACTTGGAGAGATAAGAAGAGAGCCTCATGGATAAGAGAACAAACACAAGTAGAAGATATTCTCATTACTATAAAAAAAGAAGAAATGGTCTTGGGCAGGTCATATTATTTAGAAGAGATGATAACAGATGGACAACTAGAGACTGGGAATCTAGGGATGGAGCTAGAGGAAGGGGTAGACAGAGAACCAGATGGAGGGATGAGATCCGAAAGTTTGCAGGAGTGGAATGGATCAGACTAACATCTGACCGGTTAGAGTGGAAACGTTTGGGAGAGGCCTTTGTC
>JBAKBP010002699.1:165000-169466 GCA_037953745.1 Lithodes maja
CCTTCTGGTTCATTAATCTATTTTCTGTTAATTTCACCCCAACACCAAACACATCCAATTAAATAAATCTAAGCGTATAATTATATGTGATCCACCGGGATTCGAACCTGGGTTATCACACACAGATATTTAAACACTCTAACCACTACACCACCAAGACGGTTAAAGGTTTATGCACAAGCCTACGATTTAGTATCCATTCTCGAATACTGGATATTAATCCAATCATGTGTACACAGTATATTTTCCCAACCTCGCTATGGTAGCCTAATGTTTAAGGGGAGGTATTTAGTTTGTTTCCTAGACCTCCATCAAGCTTAAAATTACACCCCCTTGACCCCCTTTCAAGATAAATTTGTACATTTTTCGGTAGAAAAATGTCCCGGACCAAAGGCCGGCTCCTCTTAAATTACAGGCTCGCTATCGCTCGCCAGGAAAAAGCCGACACCTAAATGGCACAAATGGTCTTAAAATTGACAGAAATGGGGCGAAAGTTCTTGAAATCGTCAAAATAATGGGGCAAACGTCTTAAAATCTCAAAAGCAATGGGGCTAAACATGAGGGAGAAAGGAGTCAAGAAAAAAATCCCTCAAGTGGATATCGCCCCTTAACTTTATACTGACTACTATGAGACGATATTATTCAGTTTCAAAAGGACCTCCAGCAATGAACAGGCTTCGAACTATCTCACTTAACCCTTTTGACTACCACAGATCCTTCCTAAACTGCACAAACTCGTCTGAATACAGCAAGAATATGATACAAAAGACATTGCCGGTACAGAAGGGTTAACGTCATTAACATTTAGTATTGACTGAAATAAAAGAAGCCCTGCGTTACAGTTCTGAATTAAACTACTTATCTGAATTAAACCACTTATCTGAATTAAACCACTTATCTGAATCAAACCACTTATCATGAATCAAACCATCTATCTGAATTAAACCACTTATCTGAGTTAAACCACTTATCATGAATCAAACCATCTATCTGAATTAAACCACTTATCTGAGTTAACCCACTTATCTGAATCAAACCACTTATCTGAATCAAACCACTTATCTGAATCAACCCACTTATCTGAATCAACCCACTTATCTGAATCAACCCACTTATCTGAATCAACCCACTTCTCTGAATCAAACCACTTATCTGAATCAAACCACTTATCTGAATCAAACCACTTATCTGAATCAAACCACTTATCTGAATCAAACCACTTATCTGAATCAAACCACTTATCTGAATCAAACCACTTCTCTGAATCAAACCACTTATCTGAATCAACCCTCTTATCTGAATTAAACCATTTATCTAAATTAAACCATTTATCTAAATTAAACCACTTATCTGAATTAAACCACTTTTCTGAATCAAACCACTTATCATGAATCAAACCATCTATCTGAATTAAACCACTTATCTGAGTTAACCCACTTATCTGAATCAAACCACTTATCTGAATCAAACCACTTATCTGAATCAAACCACTTATCTGAATCAACCCACTTATCTGAATCAACCCACTTATCTGAATCAACCCACTTCTCTGAATCAAACCACTTATCTGAATCAAACCACTTATCTGAATCAAACCACTTATCTGAATCAAACCACTTATCTGAATCAACCCACTTCTCTGAATCAAACCACTTATCTGAATCAAACCACTTATCTGAATCAAACCACTTATCATGAATCAACCCTCTTATCTGAATTAAACCATTTATCTTAATTAAACCACTTATCTGAATTAAACCACTTATCTGAATCAAACCACTTATCATGAATCAACCCACTTATCTGAATTAAACCACTTATCTGAATTAAACCACTTTTCTGAATCAAACCACTTATCTGAATCAAACCACTTATCTGAATTAAACCACTTATCTGAATCAAACCACTTATCATGAATCAACCCACTTATCTGAATCAAACCACTTATCATGAATCAACCCTCTTATCTGAATTAAACCACTTATCTGAATTAAACCACTTATCTGAATTAAACCACTTACCTGAATCAAACCACTTATCATGAATCAAACCACTTATCTGAATTAAACTACTTATCATGAATCAAACCACTTATCTGAATAAAGTCGGTGTCACACGAGCGCTTTTTCCATCAATTTCCATGAGCAAGTTTTTCCTCTTATTATTTCTGGACTTTTTCGCACTGGTATGGGCATTTAAACTGAAGGAAGATTATGTTAGGCGGCTGAATTCTGACATAGTGTAATTTTGTAAGCTTCCAGACCATAATTGCCCGTAAAAATTGCTCGAAAAAAACGCTCGTGTGACTCCTGTTTTAGTATCGAACTCAAACGAGACAAACCAATGTTCTGTTACTTCCAAGAGGCTTCACAACATGTCTTTAACCCTTTCTGTACCGGTGACGTCTCTTTAAGTTTATTTTAGCTATATTTAGACGATTTTGTGCAGCTTAAAAAAGATCTGTGGTAGTGAAAAGGGTTAAGTGAGATAGTTCAAATCATGTTAATTGCTGGAGGCCCTTTTTAAACTGAATAAAATCGTCTAATAGTAGCCATAATAATGTTAAAAGGACGGTGCCGGTACAGAAGGGGTTAAGAGATTCAAAGATTCTATTTGTTTTTCTATATGGATGAGGGAGACAAAAGGCAGAGCTGCCTGTGACGAGTGCCTGTGAGAGTGCAGGTATTATGGTTCACGAGTGTACCACATAGTTCCCCTTCATTTCAGATGTATTAAAATAATTTGAACCAACTAGAATCGAAGCTTCGAATTAACAAGTGAACCATGTTCAGTGTTTGCAATCTTTAACCCCCCTCCCCCCCCCCCCACCCCCACCCCATATCCCTCCTCTCCTCTCCACCAACCAAGGAGAGTATAGGAGGAGAGGCGACTCTCTGCTTTTGGTTGTAAGCCCCTGATACTTACCCCATCTAACGTCAAGCACCCTCCAATAGAGAACGGTTAACCCTTTCACGCTCATATGACGCAGAGGTTGCCAGATTAACAATAGAAATACAGTTCTCTCACTCTTATAATTACCTCTCCAAAATTAGTTTTCTGCCCACAGCTAACTCAAAGACAACTGCAGAGGTTAAAGTAACTAAACGAAAGGTTTCTAAATACCCCTGATGGTAACAAAGGCTTTAAAGTATCCCTAATAGGCTCAAAATCGCGTGATATGTCGGAGAGAGTTAATTTCGAACAGTAACTATACAGTTTATACCCCTCAATAGGGAATGTATCGTTCTTTAGAAAACGGCTATATTCGAGCTATAACTATATTGTGTCTAATATCTATACGCTACCGCTTGCAATACTCAATATCTCATAATTTTTCACATTTCATAATAGCTCTTATAGACCTATATCTAAATAGTAGGATACTGTTGTCACTCATGATGTTTTAATTGTGATCCCCATATTGTCATTATCATTATTGTCCTACCTTATAGTCCATATACTACACCTAAATATATTGTGCCACATTCCATGTATACAATCTAGTATTTGTGCAGCAACTTTACCTTTTTCTGCATAAAATACTTGATCTAATATAATACATTTGTTATATGTGTAGGTTACTCAACGTCTATATATATCTTGTATTGGTTTTGTTCCTTACATTTAAATTTGTATCAGTACCTGTATGGATTTCGTCCATATATGTTCCCCATAGTGTTCGTACGTTTACTGAAAAGTAAATAAACAAACACACACACACTGTGAATCATACAGTTCCTCATATTACTCGCACTGCTTAATTGGTGAGGAGTAAATAAAGACATACCGGTACGCAATTATCTCTCACGAAGGAATATGCGAGACAACCACAGCAATCATCCCAGTGACTGTCTCTCGAGTAATATATGTTTCTGCAGCTCTACCCATACACGTCATACACTGATAAATACACATTCCTTCAGCAACAACATTACCAAAAGTGTGGAACATATCGTTTGTCTCTTGTTGTATGTGTTTATAAATATATTTTCTCTCGATGTTAGGTGTTTACTATTCAGGTCGACCACTGCAGCACAATACAATGCTAGCGGGAATTTCTCCACTACCGTTTATTGTTTTTCTGTTTATTTATGAATAATATTCTATAAGCAAGTAATTCCAACCTCACACTCCACACAAACTAAGAACATAACATTAAGGGTATGTCTTACATTAAAGATAACCGATCAAGTGAATGGCATATAATACAACGTGAGTAGATTATGCTATTTATTTATATTTAAAACATCTGTAAATTGTGGAGCATCAGGCGTCAGACGGTCAATCCCGCTATACTGGTCATCTTAAAAGTGACTGCTTCACACAACACGGGTCTTAGTTCAGCTGATCAGGTGTTTTCGTCTTCAGTTTGATGTCAAGGTTCTTGAGCCATAACAAACATCTGTAATGATACAAATGCCAGCATTCATGGGTCAGCTATTTACCAAGATGATGTCTCTGAAATC